>OMLP01023287.1:0-19159 GCA_900302685.1 Spondyliosoma cantharus | reverse complement strand
GGGGGGGGGGTCATGGGAAGTCACCTCATTCCTCTGGAATTTGAGGATGTTGGCTTTGTTCCTGTCGTCCGTCTCCTGGATGGTGCTGGCTGCATTGCGGAGAAAGTCCTGAGCGTCAGACAGCTTGGTGAAAAAGCCGGTCAGGTCCTCCCTGACAGGTGGAAGGCGGCCATCTGTGGTCATCAACTTCTTCTCCAACTGCCGAACACGCCTCAGCACTGGAAACACAATCAGAAGCACAAGCCGTTACTTCATAATATCATAATCTGTGTCACATTTGAGTGATTCGACCTTCTGCTGTAGACACCATATCTGATACTCCATTGCTGAGTCAAAGTCAAATATAGGTTTGTGTACTGCACACCTGGTTTACAATGGAGACACAAGCTTGTAACATCATTTGAAATCATTTTCTGATTTTAATGTTCCAGAAACCTGGATTTACCGGACGAGCTGCATGGAGCCATTTTATGGTTTTAATTTAATTTTTTAAATGTTTTTATTGTATCATTATTTTGTATTTTACGTCTTGTATTTTACATTTTAAAACAAGTCCCTATCTACTTCAGTCATTAAGTAGAATGCTGCAATGCTGTTTTGCAAATATATACAATTCTGTGTATATTCAGGTGCAGAAATCTGTGTACACACAAAACGGGGAAAAATGCTTACGAACATGCACGAGCTGTCTGACTGTCCCCACAATTCACTATAAATGGCTGTCAACACGCCCCCAGTGACCTGGCATGCATATAAAGGGCAAGAATTTAGTTTAGTGTTGAGGAGAAATGTTAGAAGCAGTTGAAGAACAAGTGTAAGTTCTGTAGACCATGAGTAACGATTGATCAGACAGACGGAAAGGAGTATTCTGGGGGGGCTTCTGGCTTTAGCAAAGGAATTACGGTGTTAAAGATGTGTACCAGTGCACACATTGTCACTGCTCAACATTTTTTAATTTTTTTTTACATTTGGAAACCTGCGTCGACAGTGCCCTAAGTACATTTTTAATTTGTATGCATTGTTTATACATTTAGCCCCACAAGTCACTATTCCTGGTTTCCTGCGTTTGTCCATATACTAACCGTAACACTCACTGTCTCTTGGCGCTGTCATGACTCTAGTTTCATCTCCTTGTGTCGTGTCTTGTGTTTTGATTTCTATGCCCTCTTGTGTCTCTTGTCCTTTAAGTTCTCCTGTTTGTTCCTGTTGCAGTTTGTCTCCCTCTGTCTGTCAGTGTTTCTCCTCTGTGCTTTCCCCCCTCGTTACCTCACCTGGCCTCCTCCCTCCTCTCTCCTCACCTGTTCCTCATCTTGTCATTAGTGTCTGTGTATTCAGTCTGTGTCTGCCCTGCACTCCCTGTCTGTTCATTGTCTCTGTCTGCCTCGGTTGCTTCTGTCTGTGTCTGTTCCTTTTCCTTTTCCTTTTCCTTTTCCTTTTCCTTTTCCTGCCCCCTCTCGTGTCCTTTGGTATGTGTTCTTTGGTTTTTGTCAGATTTATGTTGTGCTAAAGTACAGCTGCTGTTTATGTTCATAGTGGTCCATTAGCCTACTGCCTTTTTAGGGACAGATGTACTGTAATTTCAGCACTACCAGATCACTATTTTTCTCCCTCACTCAAACAGATGACTGGACAAATTGGCCTGTTTCTCTTTGTTTTTTTTTGTTTTTTTTTTGCATTCAGACTTGAAAAATGTTGAGCTGTTTTGGATTTTTTGTTTGGTGGCTTACAAATGAGAAGTTGCATGTGATCACTGATGTGTTATCTTCACTCTCCCTATAAAGGTTTAAATAAAAGAAGTCAGTCAGTCATTTGGATCCACCTGTTAGTAACCTTTGGGGAGATGGAGAGCGATAGCAAGTGAACTGGGGTGATGTGTTTTGCTAACATAGGGGATAGCATCCCCCCTGAAATGCCCTACTGGCTGTACTTCCATCACCTGGAACTGGAATAAATATCCACAATGTTTTTGTGCTCTTTTTCAGTGGTTGTTTTGTTTGTATGTGGTGTTTTGTGAATTGCTGTAGGTATCCTCACAGTCATGGGCTTCAGTGGATTCGTCAGTGGCGATGGGCTCTCGTGGGGACAGATCCAGTTTCCTCATCAAGGACACTATTCCCTGGGCCACCTCGGTGTTCTGTCTGACCACCTCTGGATCCACATCCTGCTGATCACTGTACAGCTCCCAGTCATGGATCATCTCTGTGCACATGGGGAAACAAAATAAATAAGTCACTCAGATTACATTAACATTACAAGTGTAGAGGTGGAATGGTTTGATATGGTCGAACACTCTTGAACACATAGATACTGTGTGTGTATGTATATACAATGTGTTTTTTAAAAATGACTGTATTCAGCTGGCAAAATCAACTCTCAAGCATCTCTCCAGCAGTGAAAAAAATCATGATTGCAGCAAACGCGTCAGACGTTCATAGGACAGAAGAGTCATTTGCACTTGAGTAGACCTGCTTGGTACCTTCAATGCGCAGGTTAAGATCGGTGAGGTTTGTGCTGAGCCGCTCTGCCAGGGTAATGGACTTTAGCGTGTCGGTATCCATCTTGTTTCCAAGAATCTTCACCACGCTCTCCTGGAAAACCACCACAACATTGATTAATGACACTTCAATCTGTGACTGGAGTCTCTTGTTTTTAAATACTTTTACAGAAATTAGTTTTTTTCTGAAGTAACTGGAACATATCAGGTCAAACCTTGTGATCAAGTCCCTGCAGTTTAAATAACGTTATTTGATTGAGATACTGTAAAGGAGCACAGCAATATGCAGCTTGAAAAACTTCACTAGAGTTCCGGGTGTTGAAGTTTCTATCTGTTGGGATGCACATGATTTTAAAAAAGAAAAAAAAAAGGTGCATGCATGCATTTCAAGGGGAAAAACATTGGCTTCCACTTTTAAAGCCATCTCTTAAATGGTTAATGTGCTTTAAAATGAATGATGATGGCTTAACTGACCAACTTTCTCAGCTGCTTGATGTCCAACACTACAGCCTCTGTGGCCTCCTCCAGCTCCACAGTCTGGGCCTTCATCACAGAGGACTTATTTCTCCAGCCTAGAAACTGAGTCTGGGATCAAAGCAAAGCCATTTATTTATTAGACCACATTATAATGGATTAGAAATGGTTAAAAGCTCAGTGTAGTGAAGGAACATGTAAAGGGAAAAAAAGGTCACTGCATTTCAAGAATTATCATGTTACTGTAAAACTGTAGTCTGCTCGCAAGTCATGTTTTGCAAGGTCAAGTTCCAAGTCTTTGGATACAAGTCCAAGTCTTTAGTATCCTGTGGTTGTAATGAGATGTCTATCATCTGCTGCATGCCATCTGGTCTGCTTAGAACACTGCAGAGTTATTTTCAATGAATACTAACCTTTTTTTTTGTTCGCCTGAACCTGAACCAGCGGCTTCCTGTGTCTCCCTGTGGTATGTTTCTATTTTGTTGGTTCCTCGTGTTTTGTCCTGATTTGTACTAGTTATCAGCGTTCCTTAAAGCTCACTTTTTGTGTGGAATCTGCCTGCTCCTGTGTCTGCATTTGGGTCCTGTTTTTGCATGTGTGACAACTATGAGCTAAAACAGGCTAACAATACATTCACAGGTGAGGGGAACGGCAGTCGGGTGATAATTCTCTGTGGGTTTGTCTCTACAAGTGAAAACTTTCAGATTACACATTGTCCTCAGAGCCACTGTTCATAAAAAAAGACTAATGATCATTAACTGAACGTATGTTGTAATTCTATTTGATTTTGCATTTACATATTCATTTTGTGTGTATGTACGGAACCTGCAGTCGTTGAGCCGTGTAGTTATAATATTTGAGCCTGTCATTGGCAGCAGCACCCGTGGAGATATTCAACACTCCCACTTTCAACTGGTCCAGTGTTTTATTCGACAGCTTCAAGTCCCCAATCAGATGCCAGATGCACTCATCACAACCTAAATGTCAAAAAAGAGAAGTCAATTGCAGCACCTGTTATAAAGTCAAACAGTTTGCCTCTAAAAAGTGAACCCTGCTGTCACTTCACTCACTGATGTTGCACAGGTTGACCGCTGCAGCTTCTGGCAGGCACTCTCCTGTGTGCATATCACAATGGCCGGTCTCACAGTCACACTCTATGAAAGCAGATGCAATTGATCACACAGTGTGAGACAGAAAGCTCCACGTATCATCTTAGAGACTTGATCAGCTGGAAACAGGTCAGCCTCTCTATTGTGGGACTGATGGCTTTAGCAGCTGTGTGTTTATAGATTTAAGCTGCGTGGTGATGCAAATTCAGTTCTCCGCCCAAGTCTTCCGAGTCTCAGGCCGCAGGGCCACAGCTCCCAGCAGATGCTTCTCTGACATCATGCGCACGACTGTGGCCGTGGGCGTGGGAACATGAATACTCAGCGCAGCCTTTTCCTCTGGGAAAGAGTTATCTGCATTGAATGTTTCCACAAATGGTCTGGGAGTGAGAACAGGAACATCTAATATGTCATATGACGGACAGAGGACTTACTCTGACAACCGGAGGGGCTGTAGTCCCAGTAGCCTGGGAGGCAGCGCTCACAGTAACGACCTCCAGCCCCCGGGCGGCACGGACAGCTGTGGGTAAGAGGATGGCAGGTGGAGCGGATAGAGGCTGGCCCGCATTCACACCTCTGACAGCCCTGACAGCTGGAGAAACCAGAGTAGCCCTCCTAGATTACATGAATGAAGAACACTGTTAGAACACTTTTATCATGTTCATTATGAAACACATTGTTGTGCATAATTCCTACTATTACTATACTACCACTATGGTATTTGGCTATAATTGAATGTTTTACCTTGTTTATGTTACACACACATCATACACATTAAAGTAATTACCAGTTACTTGGTCATTGCACATCACTACCCTGGTAAAAAGTACAGAAAAGCCTCTACTTTCTGAAGGAAACGTAAGAATTTCAGAGGATCCAAAGGATTCAAAGGATCCTCACTCAAAACATCCCAAAATGGTCTTGGGCCCTGGAGAGGAAGGCTCTGTAGCAGGTGATCAAAACCAACCAGCACATTTTAAGTACTATTAGTACTAAATAGTGATATCAGGGAAGTGAGATGTCTGCACAATGGACACTAAAGGCAATACCTGACCCAGCAACAGTCTGCTCACCCTGCTGCCATCTGAGGAAAACTTACAGTATCCACTGCCATACCACCAGACTACAGAGCAGCTTCTTCCCTCAACACATCCACCATGAATAGTTTGTTTTTCTGATTACATTTTTTATATATATGATTATTTTGCAATTAGTCTGCGTATGTAGCTTAGGGAATCACAAACAGAAATGTCATTTTAAAATCTTAAATTGCTGCTTCATGTGAATTTCCTGATATTCCGAGAAGACACTGGACTGAGCAGTGTCCATACGGTTCCTCTCACCTCACACTGGTCACACAGTCGCCCGGTGACGCCCGGCTTGCAGTGACACACTCCTGTTCTGTCGTCGCATGAAGAGGTGCCACATTTATTGCAATCGCAGTCTGCGACAGACACAGGAAACATTCACTGATGAGAACATTGGCACTCATATGATGTCACAAGCACGGTAGAAAGGGTTGTTTTTGGACTAGCACAGACTCGAAAGGCTTATGGTAATCATTGATCCTAAAGTGTGACCTTGTCTAGTTTATCTACTGAACACAAAATTGATAACAGTGATAAATGAACTCTGCATTTCTTGCTGCATATGTTTAAAGACAACACCCACCCCAGCCATAGTTTGTTCTCCCCGCTGACGTCCGGCAAAGATAGCTGATACTTCTGTATCTTTTACTACCAGACTGCAGAGCAGCTTCTTTCCTCAGCCCCTGAAACTCCTGAATCCATCCCATACACTCCACCATGAAAAGTTGATGTTTTACTGACTAGATTATTGTCTTAAGATAGACAAGTGGAATTGTTCAGGTTTCACAGAAGATTAAGTAACAATATCTTCACTCAAGCATAACCTTTGAACACGGATGCTCTTCTTAATGCCATGAGTCTGTGAATTACTGATCAAACATCTCTTAAAGGAAGATTAAGTTTGCCAGAATTACTCCCACCTATGCAGTTCTTAGCACTGATGGCGTCACCGTAGAAACCCGGGGCACACCTCTCACAGTTGGCACCGGCGGTGTTTCCCCAGCAGTGCTGGCAATGGCCCGTCACGTTGTGGCATTCATTAAAGATCAGGTTAGGGTCAGAGTTGCTGTTGCAGTCGCATCTCTTACAGAAATTACCAATGGCCATTGGGTTGCCATAATAACCTGGAGCACACCTGGATGGGACAATATTGCAAACTTTGAATGCATTTTAAATGTATACCTGTTTACTATAAACAATGTTAATATTTAACATGATCAACAGTGCATATTCTTGGTGTACTTGGCTAAATCACAATTTGTCTTTTAGGTCACGTATTTCAAATTATTGAGCATACTTAAACCTAAAATTGGCTTTCTTGATATGAATATGTCCTGACAAACCATCAGACACAGGCTCAGAAGAAAGGACTATGGAGACACACATTCTCATGCACCAGTCTCAGTCTTGAAGCCATTGGATACTATCTATCACACACCACTGTGCTCTGTATAGAACTGTTGGTTGGCCCTCTTTGGGTCAGTGGACGAAGCAGCAGAGTCAACTCTTTATCTATAAAGTACTAATTGGTAAACTTTCCATGGAGATAAATTTTTTTTCTTCAACCAACAACCTGAGACATGCAACTAGATCTCAAGAATGGAACATCCTAAAAACACTAAGGTATAGGAGAGAATATGGGAAGGCTGCCTTCGGTAATGCTGCAACCATAAGGTGGAATAACTGCTCTACAGAGTGTACAGAGGCCTGTTGTTTAGCAGCTAGCTAACAGTAGCACACAGCAAACCACCACTGCCAAAGAAAGAGTGGGTGACAGCAGACTGTTGTTCAGCAGCTAACTCAGTAGCACAAAGCAGACAGCCACAACAGTAAAGATAACTGTACCTGTGTTTATAGGATGCTGCATTTAACAGCAGTTGATATTTTTTGTATGTGTTTGTTAGACTATAAAAAGCTTGAGGATAGCTTCCTACAGCATCAAGCCAGTGCATCACACCCCACTTAATAGGGATAGGAATGATGTAATTTGGTAGGATAATCCAGAAGTTAGCATCGTCCTGGTTCCCTCGACAAAAAGCCTACAGAATTCTTTAATTGGATTTTGGAAAGTTTATGATACATACATGATTTGTTCAGCAAAATAAACTAATGTTAGGCTAAAAGCAGACTACAATGTGGTCACATGACTTAAAGGTCAACACCACGAAGTGTCTCACTATACACGTTTTCCATATCGATCAATCTGCAAGTTGTAGAGTAAGTGACTGCATGTGACTCCTCTCTGGGATCCCTCTCGTTCTTCATTGATGCACCTTTTCCACCAGTAAGTCTCAGCTCTGATGAGGCCTTAATAATTATGTGTGTGAATGGTGTTTCTAAGCGCTCTTATCAACCTTTTGTTAATAAACTAATGCATTTTTAATGAAAACCGTGTCTCCTGCTTTTTGGTATAAAATGAACCTGAATGCCTTCTGTGAGAAGAAGAAGAATCCCTGGGTAGTGTCGTTGTGCCTTTTGGTAATTAAATACCAACCTAACCAACAACCTGCTTGCCACACTACCAAAAACCCAAATAGACCCATTCCAGGTATTTGAGAAGAATTGGTTTTGCTACAATTCACCTGTTATTGTTTTAGTTCTATAAAACCTTTGGAAAAAGAAAAGCTGCTGTTGAAGTTTAATCACTGATGGAAGATACAGTAGTTGCTGCAAAGATTCATGTTGCAGGCAATCTATGGTGGCTTGCACTGTAATCTACTGTAAGATACTTTGAACTGCTTATTGTATCATCATGAAATTCTACCCAACCTCAGTCAATAGTCTTTACTTTTTATTGACTGTGTCAAGAGAGGATCATAGCTTGCATTGACCTATTTACAGTACCTTCTTGATCGGTTGTTCAAAGCCGTCTTAGCACTTACCTCTCACAGAAATGTCCAGCGTAGCCCTCTTGACACTTGCACCGCAGAATGGCACCTCCTCTGTCACAGTGCACTGCAAAGCTGTCCAGACGCACAGGGGAAAGTATTTCAGATATTACCCACTGCTTGCCAACACAGTCTTGTGGCTGCAGGAACAAGAATCAACTGGCTTACTTATTGGTGGGGACAGAGAGGGGGCAGGCACAGGGTCGGCAGGTGTGACGTCCGTCTAGGCTGGAAGCCAGCATGTAGCCATCTTCACACATTTCACAGAAATCCCCTGCACTGTGGTCCCGGCAGTTCTGGAAGGAGGTATATTACAAGTGAGCGGCTTACTTGATAAAATTGAATAATCTGCCAGCTACAGTTCTAGAAATGACATTTTCTTGCTTGATGTAATACTTCAGTAAACGGCAATTAATGTTGGAAAACTTACTTTACAAACACCAGTGATGTCATCGCAGTAATCTGCATGACCTTTGCAGTTACATGGTAAGCATAAGTTTTGCTCACTAAGGAAAAATCCCTTCATACACACCTGCAGTGGATAAAGAAATAAACACTGATCAGCCACAACATTATAACCACTGACAGGTGAAGTGATTAACATTGATCTGCTTGTCACAATGCAACACTCTGCTGGGAACCCTTAGGGCCTGGAATTCATGTGGATGCCACTTGAGACACGTGACCCATCCAAACACTGTTGTGGACTGAGCACACCCTCTCATTGAACGGCATTCCCCGATGGCAGTCCCCACTGACTATTCATCACCATTAGGTCCGACCGGCAGCCAGCAAAAATACTGCAATGAAAGCTATATCTTTTGGCTTGGGTTTACTCTTATCTGCAGGTTATCAGGTTTGTCTCATCTTGTTGCAGATACATGTTACATGTGCCTCTTTACAAAGCAATTTTGCATTAACCGTTTTCAGTTTTGCTAAAGAACACAAGAGGCTCTTTCTTACGCTTGGTGCAAAGCGGTGCACAGCGCAAGTGTCATTGCTAGTTTCAGACCGAAACAGTTGTCGTTTTCACACCCAGTGCCTACTTTGTGTAAGTACTTGTGCCCACCAGTGTGCCCCTAGGTGTGTTGGTAGTTAAATGAGGTGTGGTCAGGCGCACTGCTGGTGGATTGCTATCTTGACGCAGCAGAAAGCAACTCCACCATAGACAAAAGGCTGGTCTAAAGTCAAAAGAGTCGGTCTGTTGCCTGCTCACATTTAATCAAAAACAAAATTAAAAGCTGTAGTTATAAACTCTCCAAAGGAAACAAGTCAGGAGTTTTAAATAATCAATAAAGTTTATCAGCTATTCCTTGTGCGCAAATGTGCATGTTATTGTAGAGATACCCATATCGTTTCTGCTGCTAGAGGATCGATACAGGTAATGTCAGGTAATATTTACTTCATTAAGGACGTATTTCATCCTCTCATCCCACCGTTATTGATAAGGATGACTTTTTATGGCCACACCTGGCTCTTAAAGGGAATGGGAGACAACACTGACATTGGTTGGATTTATGTTCCATCCAAAACACACCAATGACTAGTCTAAATACTACCTCCTTGTGCCTTGCGCCACACTTTGCCTCCAGATTATCCACCATGTAACTAGCAAAATGGACACACCCTAAATGCACTAGCTGCTGTACTTAAGCCCATGCACTATAGACTATAAATAGGGCTCAAGCAGTTATTCTATACTACTATATTTTAGAAAGTGTACAAAAATCTAGTTAATTACATGTTTATTCGTATTGTTCAACGTGACAGACAGTGTCTCAGTAGGCTTACAGACCTACAACATAAACTTTTCCAGAGGAAATTATGGTCATTATCAAAGTGAATATATTATCAAGGCTATACACAGTATGTGATTTTAGGAGGTGCAAGGCGGGATGCCATCCCCCTTGTTAACAAAATGACCAAAACTCATCCACCTTGTTGACCTACCATCTGTTAAATCAAGCATGTACTTCATATGTTCAGTCTAAAAAATACAAGCAGTTCAAAATCAGTCTAACTCATATCTGAGAACATTTAAAGTGGCAATGTGAGGCTCCACTCGACAGCTCACTTGATGGTTTTAGCAAACATATCTGCTCAAATCTGAACTGAGGGTACAGGAAATAAAATATGTCAGCACTGAATCAAAACACAAGTTTAGACGTTATGATGATTTGGACCTTTCCTTGAGGAAATCTGAAATTTTGAAAGTCTTTGAAATTTGAGTTTAGATTGCTGAAAATCTTGTATGAAATCTTTAAACTGCACCAACTGAGTTGTGAGGAAATTCATCATGTACCAGTTCCCTCCCATTAACAGAAACCTGCATCCTGTCTGGATGACCCCCCCCAGCCACACACACACACACACACACACACACACACACACGCACACACACAAACAGCCCTTTGAACATCTTGAACATTTGAAGCAGCACCATTCAATGAGGCGCACAATAGCGCTTTGATTGTAGCAGTCAAACTCAAATAGTTTGACCTCCTTGTTCCACCCAGTTAACTGAACAACATTGATGCTGTTCATCCAGAACAGGCAGAAGATGGAACATTCCATAGACTCCCAGCACTGTATGCTTACTTACAGCATGACTCACATTTTCCTTTGATTTATTCACAGATGGGCTGTGTGACAAACATACGCTGCCATAACTGTCTAATGTGAAACATCCTGTGAACAGCAGCAGCATTCTTCCCGCAAGCCCTTTTCTTGTGGCTTCCCTGACCAACAGAGCACATACACATCCATCATGACCATATAAACAGTCAATGTATCAACCCTTCATGTAAACAAATCCTGAAAATAATGCTAATCAAGCGGGTTTGGTCCTCACAGATAAATTAAAAGAGTTTTGGCTCCAACTGGTCCAAGCCATTAGGATTATCAAACCACAAATGTATGGGAAACCACTTAGATTCTGCACTAGTTACCATTTGTAAAGCCATGGTTCAGACCCATTAGCTGTTGTGATGGTTCGAACAGCTGCAGTGTGTATACACAGGGGAGTCCAGGGCAGCATGTTGAGGGTTAGAGGGAACTGTAACATATGGTCTTGAGGAAGGACATAGACTCTTTATACTCCTCTAAGTCAAAGGAATGTATCCCGAGTTTACAACCCCACAACTTGTAGAATAACATTTTTTCAGCCTATGTTTGGATGCCTCTTAAACATTTTGGGAAACAGACTCAGGACATGGTCTGAAGTTAGTAAATAATCTGTATGGAGTTAAAAACATTTTTTTTTAAAACACTCCAAGTTCATTTCAACAAGAGGTATCTAACTTATTAAACCAGGGCTCAAAATTAAATGTAAAAACAACGACTTATGGTTCAAGGGACGCTAGAACAACTTTTTGATAAACTGCAGTTTATCCATCCACCAAATATTTTTCAGCTACAGTGCATTGCTAAAAAAAGCTGATAAATCCACTCTGTGCTTGCTGCCCAGCGCCAAACAGTAGAAAGACAAAGTTGGAGAGACTAAAAAGCAGAGCATAAAGGAGAGTGAATATTGAATAGCACTGGTTTAGTATCTGCAAACACAATGCCAAATCAATGCTAATGCTGCTACTTACTATAACCCAAAAGTGAGTCAAGTTGTTTGTTTATACATAACAATGTCCAGAACATGACATGCATGCTTATACATGTCATGAGTTTGTGAAATGAAAATGCATGTAATTCATTAAACCTTTTTTCAAATTACCAGACTTTTTCACAAAAAAGACACAAAGTTTACCTTGGCTACATTATATTTTGGCTTTGACAAACATGATTGTTTGAATGACAACAGACATAGTTTTAAGTTTTCTCCCTGTCAAAAATATAGGCTAGACATAGTTTTTCTGTTCATATAAATGTTATTAACCCTAGTAAACACTGCCTATTATTAGTTTACCTTGTCGTGTACCTCAGTTTGAGAACCACTGGGTGAAACAACCAAGATACCAAATACCAGTAAACAATTTTACAGTTGTTAGTAGTCATAGTCTACTTTTATAATGGACAGAGCCAAGCTATCTGTTTCCTCCTTAGGCTTACTCTAACTCAGCACTTCCATGGATTAAGGGGTGATATCAATCTTCTCATCTTATTTTCAGAAACACAGCAAATAAATGTATTTTGACAAATCTTTAAACTTATCATCACTTATAATTCTGAAGTAAATACTAATTGCACAGTGTAATGGCTTTGGAAAAATAACACCATCTGCATTTAGTTGATTCCCTATATATATATATATAAAGAAAACGTTTTTACTATGCTTTTCAGTCTGCCAATGGGCTTGAAAAATGAAGGTCAAATTACAGCACTAAGGAAGCAAAACAGGAAGAGGCATTGTTTTTCCTGGTCGCAATCCCCAGGTTACACTGGAACAACTGGAATAACTGTGGAAACTCTACACTGCAAAAGAAAAAGAACCCCTGTTAATTTTTTCTTTAATTATTACTTAAATAAATCGTTCTTTCTTTAGACATGATGGTGATGTAAATGAATCAGAAACTTTTATGTTAATTAAAACAATTGACATTTGCAGCTTTCTGCTAACTATGAGCATACTTAGTATGATTTTTTTCTGCAGCTCTCACACTGTGCCCAATACAGTGGAGAACAAAGATTACATTCATCATGTTATATAGCTTCTCTCTGTGTTTTCGTGTAAAGCGCCCTCCTCTAATGCGGCTCCGGCTGGTTAGTTTTTATCAGTGTATTTTCTGTGTGGTGACTGAAAGCTAAAAGGATAGACCATAAGGTTTGCTTACTGCGATACAGATGCAAACAAATGGAGCTGGTATTAAGCTCAAAAACAGGATTGGGCTCTTTAGATGAGTGCTGTCTAAAGTCAATAGATTCTCCAGTCATGCAGCACCATGCCCATGCCCTCTCCATTCAGGGTGGGAATGCTCTGTGATAGAGAGTTTAGTTTTATAAAGATAACTTTTAAATGTGTTTGTTCCTTCACTTGTGTACTTGCGTATGTTTTTATCTACAGTGCATCTGCTAGCGGATTTCGTTTCCCAGAATTTAAGTGGATTAAATGTTAAAGCTTGAAGGTTGAATCTCATTTCCGCTTTGCCTCCCAACTGGAGCTGGCTGCTGTGTATACTGCCCTTGACGAGAGCTTTAGACACTGGATTTACTCATGGTAACTCCTCCAAACATCCTCAGGACACTACAGACCCTGGGTCATGAGAATCTCATCGTAAGTCAATTATTGTAAGACAGACTGTCTGGATGCGGGGGCAAGGCCTCCTCTCTAGGGACCCCTATTCAAAGAACTCAGACTGAGAAATGAAAAGAAAAGAAAAATAAATGAGGCAGTGATGTTTAAAATGCACTAATTTCGCATTGCCAGTTTTGGGGATTGAAAACCTCCACATTCTCTATGACATGTTTGACCTTTATCCCATTTTCCCATGATGTTTCTTCATCCGAATCAACTCTAAACATTGCATAGTTACTTAGATCTCTGTCGCCAAAAGTCATAGCTTTCCAATATTGTGCTATTCGGCCACTGGACAAAAATCAACTCCAAAATCATCCAAAGCAGCAGCCAAATAATGACAGCCAAAGTGCAATGGAACATTTCTGTAAAAGGGTAAAGTTATAGTTTAACTATGGCCATTTTTGGGTAGATTCATTGTATTCAAGTGTTACAAGATCGCAGCATCTGCTCTAGAGTTAAGCATTTAGAATGGTTTTTCTCAGACTGATATTGCTAGACAATAACACCAACATTGTTCGACTGCAACACCCGACATCACATTCAATAAGATTTTTTTTCACGTCCAATGGCAGTAGTTAAAACATGAATAAGGTTAGGGACTAATACGCCTATGGGGTGAAGTCTTTGTGAAGATCAAAAGTGCAGTTTTTTGACACAATGTGAACTCAAGTCTCCTGCATGAATGAAACCCTACACGCCTGTGTAGCACTGTTACCCTTACTTTGCCTTTGCTACATTGAGGACACACTCCATTTTACAATAACAAAAAGTGCAGAATCAGCCACAATCTACATATTACATAATGCATAATACGAATATTCTAAAAATACTAGGGTGGATAATAGATGACTCAGAAATGGGGCTCTCAAGAATTACATCCTTCACTATGTGAGTATTGGGAGATTTTGCTACACCAGTGGGTACTGATGGTAGCAATAAGTTGTATTGCAACTATGGTGAAAAAAAAGAGAGAGAAAACAATTTACTTCTTGTGAAAACTAATATTGTATCGCATAATGCAATTGAATTCATCTTGAATTCCTTCAATTGCGCTGACCACGACAAACTTGCCTTGAGAAGCTGTTCTCTGTGAGAAATGCAACCAAAAAAAGCAGTTGGGCTATCTGTTTACAGTGCAAACTAACCAGCTGAGAGGCAAAAAAAGACCCAGTGATACTGATATCACAATGTTGCTATATCACATATCATACAAAAGGATTCACAGGAAACAAAGCATGCATGTACTTGCTAGCTTTGTTTCCTGTGAATCCTTTTGTGTGAGTTCTCAATTTGAATCATGTGTAAAAGACAGATTTACCAGTAACTATTAAACTACTATATTGTGAGGCAGCATTACAGAATTCAAATAAAATGGATGTTAATTGCAACCTTAAGTAGCATTAAACATGGGTGTTAATACTGAAAAACGCACAGTTTAGCTTCAGTAGATCGAATTTGATGAGGTATGACTACAATTTTAGCTGAAAACTCGGTGCACAGTTGAACATTTTGCCTCCGAGTCTCGGTCTTTTGGAGTTAAAGTACGCCAAGGGAGCATTTGCCAGTGGTCTTAGATGGCTTCTAATGCCCTACTGTCTATTGTGCTCTCTCCTTCTCTCCTCCTTTCTCTCGAGTGTTGTTCAACATTTGGCAGCTGGTTTCCATTATGGAGCTGTCAGGGAGGGGCGGGAGGGGCATGACAGTGGTGTAGACTGTAACTCAGAGGCCATGTGAGCGTTAGCCTTGGGGTACCTCTCATGACACAAACACACATGTGATTGTAAAGCAGGACCACTGTGAAGTCCAGACAGTCACATAGAAGTCATAAGAGGGCTCTCCACACAGCCAGAACTAATCCCTCCCAAAACATTCACAAACCTGCACTAATCCTTCACCTTAACATTTGCGTACATGATAGTCAGCCTCAGAAAAAGTCATGAAGTAAACATAGCTTTGCTAGGGCTTGTGGTTTACCAGCCACAAAGAGATTAAATCAAATCATACTTACTCTCAGCACCGACTGTTGCTGTTCCCCAAGCCTGGCGGCAGAAGCTGGACAGACAATCCCTGAGAGGATGCCGAAAAGGCAGAGGCAGGACAAAGATTTAACAGCCATGTTTGTGTGTTTGCCAAGTGGAGCACTGATCAGTGTCTCCGTCAATGTCTCCTGGCTGTAGGAAACTATCTGGGCAACTCCTCTTGCTCTGCTACTCCCGTTCGCTTCCCTGTTCCACTACTTTGACCTCCAGATGCGGCACTGCACCTAGTCCCGGGACCAGGCTGAGTCCCGTAAAACAAACAGACTTCCTCCCTTTCTCTCCCTCCCTCCCTGCTCTGATTCCACTCCCCTAGCGGACTTGCCTCTCCCCTGAGCTTCTGCCTAAATCACATACAGATGGGAAGGCTGGACACTGAATGAAAAGAGTGAGAGTGGGAGAGAGAAAGAGAGAAAGAAGCACAGGCAGAGAGGCAAATGAGCAACAGAGGGCTTCTGTCTCTTGAGCGGAAGGCAGGCTTGAGGCAGACAGTGCAACCATCCAAACTGCACATCTTGACCGTTAGCTCCCCATCTCAGTTTGCATGACCAGGACCCCCTTTTACTTTGAGCTCAACAGGCAGCACTCCTCACGCTACTGTCCCCTCTCCCCTCCCCTATCTGTTTGGCCCGGGTGGGTAGAGGGTCTAAGCTTCAACACTCACTCTGCACCTCACAGGCAGAGAAGAAACAGCTGCAACTCACAGTCCCAGACATGAGCTCTGTGTTTGTTTTTTTCCAAGGTCAGACCAACAAACGCTGCTAAATTTAAGGATATAATGTGAGGCTCTTAAAGGTAAGAGCCAGAGTGTGACACTTCCAGCACAAAGAACGGATTATCACAGACTAAAAACATTAGTTCCCTTCGATCTGAGTTGCTGGATACTATGAAGGCCACTCACAATTACTTTTGCACATGCTGAAACTGATGCCTCTAAGCAGGCATGTTTCACAGGTTCAAAGACAGAAGTGACTTCTCCACAAAGACCATGTTGTATGCAGTTCCAAATACGTCCAAGTCATGTGGTGCTGGCCCATAGGACCATGTGGTAGTTACATGTCTCAAGTGACTAATAAACAGGTTGTCACATTCCAGTTATGTATAGCAAAGATGTCATCCACACAAGGCCTTGGGCAATACTATATTTAGTACTCCAAACAGAAGCAGGGATGATGTCAAAAGGACTTCTTGTCACTTTTTGTAGAATAACGTATAAAGTATAATGTTACTACAGTTAATTCTTCCAATTTTCAAAGCGTATTGAGTGTATCTCTTGAAACAGCACTGAAGTGTTGCATTGAATATGTGCATGCTGGTGTTATGGTGCGTTCCCACAAAAAGTGAAGCAAATATTTCACGCAAGACGGATACAAATTCAACGCAAAGACACAAATCGACGTGTATGATGCAAAAAATGATTCGTCAGCCAGCTTCGGAGGAGAGAGTCAGGTGCAGGGCCAGACTGGAAGAATAAACGTCCAGCGTCACATCGTTCTGCTCTGATCTGGAGGCATTTACAGACGGGAGCGAGTGCTCAGAGCGTACATTTCAACTTGTGAGATTTAAAAGTGGATAGTTTATGAACTTGACTTGCTGGTCAAGAGCACAGCTGACGCATAGAGCCCTCCTCCCCCGTCGCTTCTTTCCTCTGAAGTGGACGTGGTATCTTTACCGGAGCTGTTGTTTGAGATGATGATAAAAGTCATTTTTCTTGAGCTTCTGCATCTTGGTGTTAACTAACTAACTAACGATTTCCTCCAGCTGGCTCAACTTGTTCATTCTCTTCTGCAGCAGATTACAGGTTACAGTGGGTCACTATCGCCTCTCAGGCCAGGTTGGGTTATTATAAGAAGGGGTAGCCCTGGCTTCTTGGCAGTGGATATCTCTGCAGGACAGCACATAGGCATCATGGACATACTTATTCACACTATGTTGATAGGGTTAGTTCATTGGATTGAATTCATTCATCGAATGTTCTAATCTAATTTATGTCCATTTTAAAGTATAGTCCTAGAAAGTCTTATTTTTTTAAGTTTAATATTATTTAGTTAGACAAAGTTATGTGGAGAAAACAAAGGTGAACAGTAAAACTATCCATTGTAAACATCCATTACAGCTTACAGACCATTAACCTGGGAACTTAATTTTGAGATACTCAAAAGGAAAAGCGAGGAATAAATGACACATTCAAACGTATTTCGAAACTTATTTTGGATGACTCCTCACTCATGCATCCTGTAGCCTAGGTCCACCTCCAGGTCAGGGAAGAAGGAGAGTGCGACGGCTGCCTCTACAGAAAGCTGGGAGGTCAGGGGGTTCAGCGGGTCAGCCCTCTCCACTGAGCCTGCAGTATCTCCTTACACTCTCCACACATACCAGTGAAAACTATAACCTAGATAACAACAAACACCTTCCCGTATTAATAGCACACACCTACTGGTAGTTCTACATCCCTCTGGATCCGAGCAAAAGCACAACTGTCAAAGGATACATGTCTGACATTGGATTGGAAGTATTAGGCTTGAAAATGAGTGATTTGCACTCACATTCATGCTTTAGAGATTTAGCTAGGTTGCCAGATAGGGTAGTAGACTATGCTTCAATTCCTTCAGTATCAGGATCTTTAAGAAACTAGTAGTAAGAGGAGAAATTGTAAAATTGCACTGCCCCCGTTTGTGGGACAATAAAGGAACACTGATTCTGATTCTGATTCTGACAGTAAATGTCATCCAATGTACCATCCTGTTAACCCCTCTGGTGAAGAGAATTGCCCCACACTGTTCTAACACTGACAACTCCCCACACCTTTGGTGAAGGGGAATCTCCCCTCCTCACATCCTGATATGTTCTCTACCATACATTGATCACATTGATTTCAAAACTAACCAAAAAGATGTCAGGGTGGACGGTATAAGTGGGTTGTATGTGTTTATTATTAACCAACACCCTCGATCTATTGTTCATCTCGGATTCAGATTCAGATTCAGAATACTTTATTGATCCCCGGGGGGAAATTGCTTTAGTTCCAGTGCCCGTGCAAATTACAAATAGAAATAAAGCATAAATGGAAACAAGAGATAAAGATAAAGATATAAATCAAATACTAAATAGACAATGAATAAAATAAAATAAAATATTAAAGTAGACATTAAAATAAAATAAAATACAAATAAAATATTAAAGTAGACAAAAAAATAAAAACAAATAACAAAATAGTAAAGTAGACAATCTTGAAATATGTACAATATACAATGAAATGGTTGTTGCGTTATAAATGAAATGAGAATGAGTAGTTAAAGTTAAGTTACAACCGACAGATTTTGGCTGTGATTTTGGCGAGTACAGTTTCTGTTCTTATTGTTGTCACACCGCGGTGAGGGATGTCCTGTCTTGAGGGTTTTGTCTGGCAAACTTCCTGTTTTATGTTGAAAAGTAACTTCCCTCTCGTTTCAGGTCACTTGCCCTTCCTCCTGTGTCACCAGTCTGATGTCTCCCCTGATTCCCTGATTGTTTCCACCTGTGTCACTCCTCCTCATGTGTATTTAGTCTTTGTCTTCCCCTGTCTTGTTGCCAGAGTATTTCGTCCTAGCGAGTACCTCCAGCCATTCACAGCCTTGACTAAGAGCCTTCGACCATTTGCCAAGTTTGTATTTCTATGTTTTTGTAATTCCTCTGAAGAAGAGTGACCTTGTTTTTTTGATAACGTTTTTGGGTTAGACTTTAGAAGTAGTTTTGATTCCTTTTCTTGTTTCCTCCCTTTTGGAGCGCTTTTTGTTTCTTTATAGTCCTGATTAGTGTAGCTTAGTTTTTTTACTATTGTCAGCTTCG
>OMLP01023270.1:37952-75943 GCA_900302685.1 Spondyliosoma cantharus | reverse complement strand
ATTTTTTTTTTCCAGGTTAAAAAAAAAAGAATTCTGAAGAAATGTTTTTTTCCTCAGAATTTTTTTTTTTTTTTCACTTCTTTTTTCAGGGATATTTTTTCCCTGAAAAAAATGAAAAATGATTTTGGCAATTTTTTTTCCTCCATTATTTTTTTAATTTGGGAAAAAATATCTGGAAGAATTTAGTTTTGGTAAAAACAAAAACAAACAAAAGTTCAAAGAATTTATTTTCCTCAATTTTTCTTCTTTTTTTTTTCTTTTGCCAAAAAAGAATTATCCTGAAGAAAAAAAAAATCGATTGGCATCACAGATGAGAAAGATTATGGAAGCGAAACTTTTTGTCACCTGTTCTCCAGTCATAAACACAACAGAAACAAATGGATCACCAGAAAAGGAAAATAATTCCCTCACTTGCTCCTCAGGGCTTCCGTAACAGCCACGTCATCTCAAACTTATATTTATCTTCAGGCTGTAGACAGGATCATCTAAACAACAGCTGTTAATTACTAACATCTAACAATTCATGTCTATTTTCACCATTTTTTTTTATTGTATAGACATTTTTTAATGTTTTCACAGAAAACCTGAACTTCTAGTTTGAATGACGAGAGTTCTGTCTGGTAGAAAAGGGGCTTGTAATGTAAATACATTGGGCCAAAAATCTGGTAATCTTGGAAAGAAATACGTTAGAAAAAATTACTTGATCACCTTGATTGATAATCAGGGCGTGTTTGTGTTTTTGTTGAGTGGATACTGTGTTTGAACTTAACGGAGAACGATAGTTGTTTTCATATGAAATCTGTTCATTATTCCATTTTTCCATTTGTTTCCACCTCTGCCATGTCGTGTTGAGCGTTAAGTATGTTTAAAAAAAAAAAAAAAAAAAGTTCTGTAGTGACATATGACCCGTTTCAATAAAACATGCTTTATTGATGCAAGGTAAAAATATCTCTGGTTGTCTTATTTTTTTTTCCAATCTTAACATTTAAACAGCAGCAATTTTAAAAACCTCGAAAACTAAACTTGAACCAGTTTCTTAACTTGAGTCACAACGTTAATAATACTCTTGTTTGCATACAGTAAAAAAAAAAGAAGTTAAATCATTATTCAAAGACAGGTTATGGTTTTTCACATATTGTCAAAGTGTCTTTTCTTTAAAATCTTAAACCAATGTAGATACTCACACTGACGCAATCACACTGAAACACACACACACACACACACACACATTCAAATATACACACACTCGCTCCAGACTGAGGCAACATCAAATCAGGGCTCGAACACACACACACACACTTCCCCTCGTGAAACTGAATATACAGAACAATACGGCAGCACACTCGACTGCGTCAATGTCTTACGCGAAACATCTCGGATTCAAGTTTACCGACAGGAGGCATCGAAGTGTGCTTTCAAAACGAAATGTCAAACATATTTTAAGTTGCCTTAGCGGGTTACAGTCTTACGTAAAAACAGTATTGCATCATTGGCGAGCTGCGCGCTGTGGCGGCCAGTACAACTAAAAACTCACATGGTAAAATAACATTAAAACCAATTCAAAACGATTGCCTAAAATCCTGATACACTGTATGTACAAACATAATCTCACCATTTCTGCAGTGGTGTGAAAGGTCCGGTGTGTGTGCGCTCATCTGTTTTCTTAATGTTGAGCAAGAACTGTCCAACATTCATCATTTTGTGTGTTATAATTAGGGGTGTCACGAGTCTCCAAATCCATGATTTTGTTTGGGAATGAATCCAGTGGATCTCTGCAATGGCTGCAACAGCAACCATCTAAGAAGTGCTTGTTTGAGATTGTTTTTTTAAAAACATGGAAACAATTCCTATAAACGGTATGAATAGATCTTTAGATACATATGTATAAGTTCAAGGAAAAGTCTCCCTCTTAAATCTCACGAGGTGGGTTGTAACAGTTGTTCTAGATTGTCATCAGTTTTATAGTCGGCCATGACTCTGGAAATACATTATTGCTGGTAATTCCTGGAGGCAAACTCTTCTCCCCAACTCTGAACCACGTTTCCATCGTCGTCTTCCTGCAGCAACTCGACTCTTGGAACCAAAACAAGTTAATCTAGGACCCAGGTTTGAAAATACTGGAGTTTGCCTTTGGCTATGCCATTTGTAAGAATCAACAGATCATTGACTTCATGCCCTGAGAGCTGTCATTTCCACGTTCAATTTCTTCTTTAAAAAGTGTGATAAAACCACCTTATTTTTAAGGGCGTAACAGTCAAATCATATACGACTGTTTTTTAAATATCAGAAACTGGATTAGTGTTAAACACAAAAACAAAAGTACGAGTCACTAGATGGCAGAAGGCTACTCTACAACCATGGCTGGAGTTTCCTCAACTGCAGAAAGCCACCGGCGGACACATGACAATTGCGTGCCACATGAAACGCAAGTAGGCAAAGGAGGAGAGAATCAGAGAGAATCGCCTTTCTTGTTTTTCATTTCATAATCTGATGCTCATTTCGACCGATTTTCAGGATTTTAAGGATTGAACTTGTCACACCCCTACTTATAATTAGTCAAGGTTGGTTTCTTGTGACCGAAACTGTGCATGAGATAACATAAAAAAGGGTTATTACAGATATAGATTCCAGTAATATTAGTGATGAAACCTTCTCGATCATCTGTAATGTAGTGAAACTACAAACAATGGCAACTGACTGCTGGATATGGTCGCCTTTGATTTCTGTTCAGCTTCTTTTCAATCTAAATGCAAAATCTGAATCAATAAAATATCTCTATATTGTGTTTTTGAAGCCAAACTCCTTCCACATTGCTTTCAAAGACAAACAGTAAGTGCACAGTATTTGGAACACATAACAAATGTGGTTTTTTTTGTAGTGAAATGTGTCACATTGTGTTTTAATTATTAAACTATAAATCCAAAATTCTCTATAGTTAATGATTGTCTTTTTACTACAAACACATTTGGCCGTTTTAGGCGACAAAGAAAGTAAGTTAATGGGATTTAGAGGACAGACATCAATGACTCGTTATAATATGTGTGAGAGCTTTAAATACTAGTACGAATGCTACGCTGCACTGACACGAAATGATTGATGTAGTTCGTTTGTAAAATGGCACGGAACAACTGTTCACACGATCTAGGTTTACAGCACACATACAAAGGTCACTGCTGTCACATAACGACAACAACAACACACTAGCTGCACTGCAAAAGATATCTACAGAAGTCATTGAATCTCATATTCAGTCTTTATCGAGTGGATTTCTTTTTTTATGCGGCAAGCCGTAAGAATACGAGACTTAATGACAGGCATTTTTTGCAGTGTGGTCCTTGTAGTTGGAAGCAGCGTGGAGCTTGTGGCCCACCAGCCTCCGTGGCCCCGTGACGACAGCTGCTGGTGATTAGTTCCCTCCTAATGTCCTGCCTCTGTTAACTTGAAGTCCTCTGCTGCGTGAGAAAATCATAGATGTCATCTGATTTGCTTAGTCTCTCAAAGAAGGGGATAAGATCGAGGAGCTCGGTGTCTGACATGTCATCAAACCAGGACGCTACGGGAACCTGGGGGTTTGGAGAAGAAAGATACAGTGGATTTAAAAAGATTTAGTGACCAAATGACAACTTTGTGAGTGCGTTTTAATCAAATGTGTTGTAGGGAAAGAAATAAAGAGAGCATACTGCGTTGTCGGGATGGAAGATGTAGGAAGCCGGGGAGTTGTCGATGATGATGACCTTGTTCAGGTCTCTTCCCAAGCGGCTCAGGTCTTTTACGTAGTTCCCTTTGTGAAAGACACAGGACTCCCGGAAGAGGCGACTCCTGAAGGCGCCCCATTTGTCCAACAGGTCCGACACAGGGTCTGCGTACTGTTGTGGCAGGAAAAACCCAGAGGCAAGAGTGTTAAACATTTCTGAGCTCCATATACATGGTATGTTATTGATATAGAGAATTATGTATTGTTATGCTAGTTTAAACAGGTTTTTTTCACACACAAATATTTTATACATACAAGGAACTAAACAGACTAACTAAACTAAATTGCAGAAAATAAGCAACAATTTGTGGCTTTATGAGGCTATAAACACATTACTGACATATTACAGAGCATATTAAGTTGAGCAATTAGTTCCCTATTCACACCAACATTAATATACATTTATAGTCAAGTTTTTGTACAACTGAAAAACTCCAATATCAAATTGCTTTTAGCTCTGTTTTTGGTCTCCACCACCAAATTTTGAGGGAAATGGTCAACAAGGATCACTAGCTAGTTGCTAACTTTGTCTGTTGCTTGATGCTTAGTAATGTGCATTGAGTCTTTTTTAGTTTATTCACTAAAAACAAGCGACTGCTGCATCTGAAAACCCCTTTGATGCCCGGTGAGAGCGAAACCAAGTCGTGTTTTAAGGCCATGAAGCCAAAAGAGTAAAAGGAAAAATGCTAATATGATATTATACATTATACATTAGTTTTATGCATTTTTGTGCATTATCTTTAGCTGGTAGCGTATGATTTTTAATATTAAGTTTAATATTAAAATGTACATTATGGCCTACGCAGACCATCAACCCTAACCCAACCTGCATCAAATTTCAACGCACAGTTTAAGCACTGACATATGTGTCGACCATAGACAAGCGATATCTGCAACATTTAATCTAGGACATTTTCAGAAGACCGGCATCTGATTTCAGACGATGTATGCTAAAATATACCGATGATACTGTCATGTGCTGCAGCTGTATGACTGAGTCACGGAGTTATGAGTGACCAAATGCTTCACAACGTTAAGAGTGAGGTTGACACACTTTGAAGGAAATGTTAGAGGTTAAAATGTCTGACAGGTATCATAAATATATATTTATGCGTGAGCGTGTATGTGGAATGTGACACGGGACAGCTTCCAATAAGCATAATGTTTTGAAACAACAGGTGTCACTTGACACATCAGGTCAGCTTATGTCCTGCCTGCCTGCTAGAATTAGGCCAATTTCAGTTATAAAATACACAGAATGCGCAGCAGCAGTCTGACCTTGGATAAGCTGGCGGTGAACAAAACACACTCGAACAATTCTCCCATCCTCTTGAGGAATTCGTCAACGTGGGGTCTCTTTAACACATACACCTGGGGGGGGACACAAAAAGCAAACAAGTATGAAACCCACAGTCGTTATTAGGAATATGTTCAGGAACACAAAGTAGTCATGGGAAAATATGTATTAATAAAGGAAATGGTAAGTCCAGAAAATTCTTAAGACAAAAATATATCGCAACATAAAGCACCGAATATTAAAGTTAGGCTTTTATATATTATAAACTTCATATTATAAACTTCATATAATAGTCACCAAACATGACATATCTGTCGTTATCAAATGTCATATTGGATGAAAAGTGATAAAATAAATTTTATGGTGTTACCCAGAGTCCAGACTGATTTTCTCTACCATTAAAAAGGTGCAATATCTAAGGACGGGCCAACTGCTAACTGCTGCTTAGCTGGTTAGCTCAGTTAGCTGTGCAGCTTAGCTGACTGCCTGGACTGGGAGCTCAGGCCACCAGGGGAGTGTTGGTATTTAGGTAACACCGCTAACGTAGGAGCTTTTCGACCACGAGGAAGCGGAGGCTTCAGGCCCGGTGGTGTGAGGGATCCAGCAAGGAATTCTGCCAGGAAGTGTTGCTAGAATGAGCATCGGAACGGAAGCCTGTTGATCAGGCAACGGAACCAGGCTCAGCAGCCTCCCCAGCCAGACTGGGACCAAGTTTGGCAGGGAAAAGTACAGAGCTCCACGAGCACTCTGACTCTGGGATTGCAATCAGTGTGGAGGCCTGAACGAGGGTGACAGTGATGTCAGCCTTGGGGTGCCAGCAGCCAAACCTGGCAGAAAACAACCTTGGTGTTGTTGGACAGACTGAACACTACAGTGGCTCACTCAGTTATTTCTTCATTCTATTCTCTTATGAATGTTT
Source organism: Spondyliosoma cantharus (assembly GCA_900302685.1). Taxonomy (NCBI): domain Eukaryota; kingdom Metazoa; phylum Chordata; class Actinopteri; order Spariformes; family Sparidae; genus Spondyliosoma; species Spondyliosoma cantharus. Next base: position 69,973 of record OMLP01023270.1, on the reverse strand, counting down.
TAAAGTAAATTTCTTACATATTGCACCTTTTACATTTTCTTTTATAGGCTGAATATTCCATGTTGCTATAATGATGTCAAACACTGCAGGAAAGGAAAAGAAAACACCCCAACAGGTCTTTATATCTACTTACACTAAGATGCTGGCGGCCTTGTTTCTGAACCAAGTAATCCCGAATAGGCCTTCCCCACTTTTAACAAGCCTATCCTGGATTACTTGAAACAGACCCAGGCCCTTTGGACAACAAAGATCCTCTGTCTTCTGGGAGGCCCAGCACAACACACTGCAGTTACCATTAAACGCCTGCAGGGAATAGTCACTGCCGTTCCCCTGCACCAATAAGCGCAGCATACATAATATGCGCCACAGTGTGAGATTGATGGCCTGCGATTTCTGAGAAGCCTGCCAGGGTTTCCTCATTTCGTCAGGCCATAGAAATAGCCACCTGCTGCTTGGAGCCGTCAACAGAGCGGGCCACAGCACTGTCAAGTGTCTGCAGTGGTGTCATGGAGGGTTTTTATTTTATTTTACTCCTTTAATTTTGTATTTGGGAGTTGATTTTCAGTTCATAAAGCATCTTATTGTATAGGTCAGATGGGGATGGTCAGGGCACATACAATGGTGCTCTGTCAATCCTGCCTGCACTTTTTTTTTTTTTTTACACAAATCTTTGGGGGTTGTGGCAGGAAGTCTAGCAAGTTTATAGAAACTTCCACGATGGCTTTATGCTCTGACATTGTGGCGATGTGATTGAAGCAACATAAGAAGGCGACAATGAGTTACTTAAGCATATAAAGTGCCTACCTGGTGAACTGTTCCATCAATCTCCACTGGAATGATAAAATCAGCATTGTTCACTGGCTGTTGAAAAGGAAAAGAAAACAGAAGAGGAAACGTTAAAACACACAAGACTCACTGAAAAGACACATAGAGCCGAGAGTGGTAGCAACACATCTGCAGTGGAGATGTGTCAAATAGACACCAAGACGCCACCTCACTTTTTAAAATAACACAACACTGTAAATAATACGACTCTTGTGACTTCCATCATTGAAATACAGGCACTACAGAAAGTGACAAGGCTCGTAAAGTCATCTGATTTATATAAGCCAAGTCTCACACCTGAAATGTATTCTCAAATGGTAGTATCACACCATGTGTGTTCTATATAAGGAAAAACACCCTGGCCTAAATTGTTACACTATGAGGTAATGCAAGCAAGACAGAACGAGTTTAACATCAATCTTGACCAGAAAGTTTAGAATTCATGCAGAGTCATTTTCCCAAATGTTGCAGGCTTGTTGTGTTCAGTCATGCACCTGCTGGTTCAAATGTTTTTTAATGACAAATTAATGGGAATTAATTAATAATTTCTTCTGTTCGTTTGTCAGACATCAAGAATCTCCCTGGGCACAAAGAAGCTGGAAGACAAACATTTTTAGTAGAAACGCAGCCGTTTCGGTTGCAATCTGCATCAGGACGTGTTATCTGGTTAAGGGAAAAATGCATATTGATGCAACATGTTAATGCGCTTTGATCAGAATGAGATCAGATCTGCCTGACGTTGCAGACTGTGGTCAATGTAAACGCACTCCGTACAACCTAATAGCCTCATAGCATATTTGTTTATAGCTCAGTTAAAATGTAGATCCAATCTTAATGATGACAAAAGAACACAATAACATTACAAGATGTAAAGGCGGAGGAAAGATCGGATCATTTATCATCCAAATAATGTATCTGGATACAGATACAACTTTAATACCAAGTGTAAATGGGGTGTTAGTGTCTCTATTGTCTTGTCGAAATGGAGAATTTCTTTCCTAAACCAAATAAAATCAATAAAAGATTTGAGCATCCTATTTAAAAAACAAAAACACAACTACTAAGTTGTCTGCTACATGAACAGGTTAGAATAAGCTGAAGTGACTTCAAGGTAATATTAAAACTACACTGTACAGCAGCTTTACTCCTGTTTTTTTTTTTTTGGTGCACTTAATTTTTATACATTTTTAAATGTTATTTCAAATTCACTGTGTCACTCTGCCTGTCGTGAGGATTTAGAATTAGCTTTCCTACTATGTAAAAAGCATTTAAAAATAAACTGAAAATCATATTATTATTTTATTTTATTAATTTCGTATTTCTTTCCCCACTGAAACACGTCTAGCGGGCCGAACAAACACCCAGGCAAATTATGAAGAGTCACACAGCACACTGGCTTTCCGCTGCCTTTCACATGTAGGCGTCTCCAAAGCTACCCAACTCTATTTTTAGTATGTATGTCAAAGTAATAATGAGTTTTATTATCTAGTTTTATTATCCACCGCAGTTCACAGAGTCTGACCCTGTTTACACATAGCTGGTGCCGATATCCAGTGTCATCCTTCAGGACAGACTGTGACCTGAGACGGACTAAGACACCAGATGGCATTCATTACGTAATTTGTCGTGACACGGGAGCCTCGACTTGTGGCATTGATTACTTTGTTCACAGAATGCTACCTTAAAAGGTATCAAACTGATCAAAAGGGAGCCAGTTATTTGTGGGAACAATGTAAAAGTCAACATGATGTGTGAAATCTGTACTTCCAAGTATATTAACACTGGTTGATTCACGCTGTTGATGTTGAGCAGAGCTTCTTTTTTTGGAAAAGGTGTTTGCTTCTCATTCCTGGAAATCAGACTGTTATTAAGTTTTTTAGATCTCACTTTGAATCGCAGCACCTTGAAACTAGAGCACCCATAAAGTGGTTAATGTAGGCTATAGGCGGTACATGAGCTTGGTCCTGTAAGATAAAAATAAGTCATGTGCCTCGTAAAAATATACTAAAATGATGTCGTGCAAATCCTGTTGCTATTTTGTGATGCCTGCTTTAGCTTGGCAAGTAGAATGTTTGCTTTGACACCCAATATCAATTACTGTCTTGGCTATTTTTGAATATTTGCAGAAACGACATTTTAAGTTATTAAAAGCAAAAGTTTATTTTCAAAGAAAGGCTATTAAAGCAATTTAATCTATATGAAATAAGTTGATATAGAAACTTATTTGGACGAACGTGAGTATGAACGTGAGTATGATTAACATTTAGTTACCCAGCATGCTTTACTGTACAGTTTATCAATTCAGATAGTATTTCACCTTAATACAGTGAAGCTTAAAGGCATTTGATTGGCCCTCAGAATGTCACTGTTACCCACTAAGACTCTGTTGCGTAACTGAAAACTATTTATTCACTCTGATGAGCTCATTAACATTTGAGCACCTTTTTGGCTCATTGAGCTTGATTGTACTGCAGTGATTAATGTTTCTCTACACATAAACCTCTTAATACCTCAGTAAATCAATACATAAAGAGTGTAAAATACACTTATTCTCTTTTTTGGCAGGATACAGTTGTAACCAGTCAGCTTAGTTTAGAACAAACGCTGAAAACAGGCAAACAGCTTGCCTGAAGTTGCTTTGGATTATTTATTTGTATTTCCATTTTTCCAGGAACTTGAAAATGCCGTAAAGCTCTGAGACGTACAATTATCACAAAGGGGGAGTTTTTCCAAAGGTCATTGTCATTAGTCATTGCAATCAAAAAAAAGGTTGTCGATGGCTGAAAGGCTCATTTTTCCCCATTTGTATTCCCCACAAAATGGATGCCACACCCCACCGATGACGTTCATGTTCACTGAACAGTTGTTGTTTTTTTTTATCCGTGATGCAATAAAATGAATTGTTTCTTAACAAAATGTAGGATTACATGATTCCAGTATGTTTCAGCACCAATTTAAGATTTTTAAGAAACGCTCGATGATTATCGGGATAAAATCATGAATCACAATCATTCTCATCGGGACACAGTGAACCACTGTGACATGGAAATCATCCCATGCTTACTCTTTACAAAAAACATATTGTTTTAAGCACAAGTTTTGGTTCTACAGGGGATTATGTTATTAATCATTTCTTTTTTTCACTAACTTCCTGGAGGCTCTGTTGGTCGTCTCATAACCTGCTGGTAAAGCTCCAGGAAGTTACGGCTCTTGTCCAAGAAATAAGCATCATGTGCCATTTTGTCACACCCAACTGGCACAAACCAGCTCTGTGCCGGTAATAAAACCAGGTCAGCTCTATAAAAACCTAAACTGATAATGATCTGTATTTATTACAAGAAATGACAGTGTTCGTCAAAGAAAAATATTTATATGTGGGAAGTAATGTTGTTAAATCATGGGGGGAAAACCTTCAGACCTTATTCTGAAAGACAACATTACGTTGCGACCCGTAGAGATCCGGCACCGGGACACAGGGATGATGGGATACATTCCTTCCCGATATCTGAATTTGGATATCTGCTGATACCGATACTGATAACAAGACCAGAGTCGTTTGGTTTTCAATATTATTACGATCACTATTATTGGAAAAACAAAAAAACAGTATCTACAGCGACCTCGCACAATCTAGGTCAAACTCACTGCTGGACAGATCTGGACAGTCTTCAACTAGTTCAAAATCAGTCACACTCTATATTTATATTTATTTTATTATGTCTTTAAAGTACTTTAGGTGTTCCTCGTATGTGGCAATAAAAGCGATTCTGATTCTGGTTAATGTTGTTGTTGGTAGTGGTGTTATGTTTCAGGTCACATGAGCCTGTTGTAAACTACAGAGTAGTTCTTATAAAAAGAGCAATAAATATCCAGACATACATTAGATTTAGATGTATAGCTTAAAGTTGCACTACGTAGTTTTAATCAGAAGAGAAATATCTTAACGTTAAAAGGACGACATGATTTCGTACTGTTTTACTTTGTTTATAAGAGGCGGACCCTGCCACCTTTCTAGCTTCAAACAGTGCGTTCTCTTATTTTCCTCTGAGAAAACAGCTTGTTTCTTCAATTATGGAAAACAAAGTTTGTATTATTACCTTATTACAATTCTTGAGTTTTAATTTCCTTTGTAAAACTACATAACGCACCTTTAAGGTCAAGTAGGATTCATATACCAACAGGTGAAGGAGAGGAGAAGTGCATTAACAACTACGAGCAAGTACACTTACATACATGTGATCAAAATTAATAGAGGAATTTTAAAGAGTGGAACCGGGATCACCACGTGGCTCGATATCCAATGAGTCCATAACATAAGATCCTGATATCTGATCGGATCGGTCCCAGCTCTATATTTGGATGAGCTCACTCTCAGTATTTTTTAATGAGAAACATCAGTACACTGTATGCATGCTTGTGGTTGATAGCCTGTTAATGATCCCATGAAGACTATAATAAACGTATCACTATGAGAAAAGCGACGGTCGCGCCAGCCAAACGTACCTTAAATGAACTATGCACTAGGGTTTCATCCAAATCGATGACGACACAGATTTTCCCCGCGTCGTTCGATTTCATCCGTGGGAGCAGCGGTTTGGCTGGAACCTGAGGAGAAACGGAGGGTTAGGAACTAAAGCTCATTTGTTTCATTTCAGTTCTCTCAGCTTTCAAGTCCAGCATAAACATGAGACATTACCATCTCGTTTTGTCGTGCGGGAGCTCATTGTGTGCTTGTGCGTGTGCTTTTCGTCACTTGAGAGACCGAACTGTGTTGCGGCGTTTCGGGCTGAGGGGTTACAAGAAGCCTCTACAGCTGCTGCCACGTTGATGGAGCGTGTAAGTATCACCGCACTGTGTCCCGTCCCTCAACAAGTGGTAGGAGATCGGTGTTTGCTAATGTGATTCTGAAGCTAAAAACAAGCTGGCATGACCCCGACAGGCTGCCTGTAACACCGATGCATGTGTTTGCTCGTGTAGAGAACAGCCGCGTGATGATAACGGCAGAGCTAAAGGAGTTTGACACAGATACCGCACAATCTGTACAGTACAAGTACAGTCCTAATGAGTGTAAAAATAGACCCGCAGTATTGACAGATTTGCCTCAAACACAATAATTTAAAAGTTTCGTCTGAACACTTAGTTAAATCTCTCAGCTAAGGTGCAAAGTCGCATAATACCTGCTCTATCGGGGGAATGCAGTAATCGCATTCACAAGGCTCAGAGGATTCATCGTCACTCGGCTCCTCTTCTGAATCGCCGCTTTCTTCGGAGGCAACGCTGTGAATAATGTCCAAAGGAGGTTTTACGTCTCTTGAAATTTCACTGAATCCACTGTCGTCGTCCGATTCTGGAGCTTCTTCGCTGGTTGTTTTCTCAACATCATCAGAAGAGCAGTCAGCTAAAACCTCACCCAACTGAACAACTTCGGTAATTTCAAATCTGTTTGTTTTGCATTCCTCTGGACTCGTGTGTGAGTCGGTCTCCTCCAGGTATAAAAGAGCAACTTCTTTTTCAATTCCTGAATCGTCCCCGTCGGGTTTTCCACTGATTATCTGATCGTATGATCCATTCAGGGCGCTTTTCATCTGGTATGCGTAGTATTCCTCGACACCTGGCTCACACAGCTCTTCATCCTCCTCTTGATCTATGAGTGACCAATATGGCTCCATTTCTGAACAGTCAATAAACTCTTTGTCTTCAGACTTGTCCTCCTTGTTGTCATCGAAAACAGTTGTTACGGTAGAGGTCTCATCGCCAAGAGATTCATTATTCTGGGCATCGGAGAGTTCATCCTCGTAAGCATCACCTTCGACAGAAATGTCGTCCGCACATGGCGCACACATATTCTCCCTGTTGCCAGAGGGCAGGCAGACCTCGACATCTTCTTCATCACAGACTTCAGAAACACGGCCGTCAAACGCACAAGTGTCCTCGCCTACCTCTGCTTCCTCACAGTTCTCTGAATAAAGTTCTCCTGATTCACATTCTTCAACTTCATCCTCTGCTAAACTTGATTCTAATTCTACAGTCCAGTCTTCAGGTTGTCTCTCTGACTCACACGACCCACAAGAGATATCATCTCTTGGACTTGCATCTTCCTCATTACTAGTATCTTCCGGCGCTTCTTCAGGGGCATCAAAACACGTTTCAGTTTCCTGTACTTGAATTTCCTCGTTGACTTCTTTACGTTTGATTGCATTTTTGGTGAGCTTCGAATGAACTTCGTCTAGATGAAGACGGACGTCGATATCTCCCCCGTCGAAGCAGGAGATGTAACGCTGTTTTTGCGCATACGCGTGTCCGTAATAGTCGGAACGGTCGAACAGATCGAAGTAATCATCAATGACGAAATCAACAGCGGACTTCTTCTTTTTGTCCTCATTAGTTTCGTTAATATTGCTTTCGTCTATTTCTTCATCGTCTTCAAAAGATTCCCACTGCGTCTGCTCATCACTCGAATCCTCCTGGGTTCCTTTTTCGGACTCCCCTGATGAATCAGAGCAGGGGAGTGAAGGAAGACTGCCATCAGGACATGTCTTAAAGGACTTGGTTTCGATGGAAGAGCAATCAGAGGCTCCGTCTTCTTCAGGGAAAAACTCTGAGGTCTTGTCTGAGTCTTGCTGTTGAGAGTCGTCACAGTAATCATCTTCACACATTTCACAGTGATCTGTAGACACGTCGGCGTGCTGGTGCGTCTCACAGCATTCACTTCCAAAGAAAACATCGTCACTATCGTCAAAATAAACGTGAACAGGTGCGCCAAATTTTGAGGAATCTACATCCTCTGATAACCCGGACTCTTCATAAATCAGCTCCGTTTCATTTTCGTCTTCTTGCTCAGATGGGTAGCTCTCGTCGTCTTCGTCATCGGTTTGATTTAGATTTTCGTCACAAAGTTCGGTGCCACAGTCCAACAAGTCCTCCGAATCAGAGATGTTGGGTGTGAAAGGAGCCACCTCGCATTGCTCAGAGTCCTCTGTTGATGCGTCTGGCTCAGAGTCAAGGCACTCGGGCTGCTGATCGGGAAGCTCGTATTGTTGCAGCAGCTCGAGGTCGTCTGTGCACTCAGGTATGAAATCAGACATTTCACACTGGCCAAAACCGTCGCAGTTCACTGCCAATTCGTCTGAATCAAAGTCAAGCTGCTGATCAGAGGGCTTACATTGCTGAAATAATTGGAGGTGTTCTACACAATGTTCGCAGCAAGGACTACATTTGGAAGCTAAGCTATGATTAGCACAGTGCTCAGGGGACTTGCAAGGTTTAAAACACTCACGGTGTTGAGCACATTCGTCGAATGGCTGGCTTAACCCAGAAGTCTCACACTTATCAACGATGTGGTCGGAGTCTGAAAATCCATCACTTGCCGAGTATTGCTCAAAGTACTCGGCGTGTTCATCGCAAAATGTGCAGGGAGGGTCCATTTCTCCGCTGACAACAGTCTGATCAGTATATTCCACAAGGACTTCCATGTCAAGTTCAGCACTTCCCTTTGAAGAGCTGGTTAAATCTGCAGCTTCTGTTTTGGGAAGAAGCTGGCATTGTTCAGCAAGCATGACTTCAGTAGACGGCTCCCCTTCTCCAGAGACTTTACTTTTCTCAGAGTTTTCCAGATACATCATGAAGTTATTTCTCAGGCTGGACTTTGTCGAAAAGGTTTTACTCCATGCATTGGTTCCTCATCCTGCAGAGTCTGAGTTCAAGTGAGTGGCAGGTAACTGCAAAGGTCCATTCAGAGTGGATATCCACACGGCAAGTGGGGGGAGTCACTGAGAGAAGCAACGGGAGCAGCATGCACGTTGACATGACAGGTTGTCACAACCAAAACTGAGCCTTGCACTTGACTCAACCCCTCCTCCTTTGCCAGAGACCAAGCAATTTATTTTGGGGGCTTGGAAAGATGTGACAAATAACTTCTAGAATATCAAATCTCTATAAAAGGCTGAACCGAGGCATTAATCTGAAACTGACACCTGAGAACGTCTTGACCACTTGATCCTCGGGCCACAACTGCCAGAAGTCATGTTTTTTTCCAGGAATATACTCAGTTTATCTAAAGGCAATACATTTCTCCAAAAATGAGGAGTGGTCAGCACTGTCTTAGCATATGTTAACATACTAAGCATGCATATATTTCATATCCAAACAAGCTTTAACCAGATATCTATTAATAAATCAAAAGAAAAACATTTTGAAAGAAAATTTGTTTCCAACTTTTCTGATAAACTAAAAGCCGTTGCAGTCATTTATACAAATAAAAATGTTAAGCAAATCCTCACATTTAAGAATCTGGAACCAGCAAATGTTTATTTTCTTCGTCGTATGTGACAGTAAATCAAGAGTCTTTGGGATTTGGACTGTTGGTGGAACGAAAGAAGCAATTTTAAAACATCAGCTCGGGTTCCCGGAAAATGTGATTATCACTTTTCTGCAACTTTTGACTTTTTACACGCTAAACATTAAAAATCATCTGCATATTAAATGATTTGGATAATAATAAGCTCTTACGAATACAGGGAAGTTTAAAAGACGTCAGGACCGCATTCTCTCAGTCCTGACGCATCTAAGTTTTCGGCTGAAAGTCAAGGGGCATCTCCCTCGTAGCTCACGCCGCATCTACAGTAACCGTTCTTGGATTCGAGCAGGGCAGTGATCTCCCCGTCCACCGGTGTAACCATTTCCGCCCTCTCCATGTGACGTCCACTTCATCTTGATGGATGTCTGGACATGCAGTACTTTTCAACGCGGCTTTACATTACTCACCGGCCTGGGAAAGATGCTGTTGTAAACATGAAAAGCTCTGCGCCAAGAAAACATGTGCTCTAGGAATCACGTGGCTGTCAATCGTGCTGACCGCGATAAGGGGCGGATGGAGAAAGCGGATATGACAAGGAGCGAAAAAAAGGGATGCTGCGAGACGAACTTACTTTTGAAAGAGTCCCGTTTTCCTCAACCAAGAGGGGGGCATTACTTTTTAGTGGAGGTTGGTCCGACTCTTTGTTACATAGACAGCAGAAGAGACTGTGGAAAAGGCCTCTGCTGCGAGGTTTCTTCGAGGGAGGGACTTGGGAAGCACCTGGAACAGAACAAGAGAGAAGAAACTTATAATTCTTGCACTGTGCCAACGTAACAGATGCGTAGTTAATAATGTATTATTTCCTGATACTCATCGCAGCACATCCACAGTGAGAAGTGGGCCAGTATCGACCCTTAAATCTCGCTAAGTGGAGCTGATTAAGACAATTCTTCAAAAACGTGCAAACAATTCTATTCTATGTTTCTTTAAAAGATACTTCTTATGTAATGCCATGTTGAACTTCAGCCCTTCAGAATGTAAGGACATGATCCTTGTCCTGACGTTAGCACTGGCGCTCATGCTGGGCTGGTCCATCCGATCTGTACATCCCCTCTCAGCAGGAGTCCAGCCAGTCTGTCAGCAGGACCCCTACCGCGAATCGGCAGGTTGTTTATTGCTTTCATATGGCTATTTCAGCCGCGCTGCCAAAAGGTTATAAGACATTGCATAACAAAGTATAGGGGTACATTTCAGCCCCGAAAATAGTCGGGGGAAGAATCAGAGTATATCTTGTTGTTTAAAATACCAAGAATTTGCCCAAATGGAAGAACATCACGACTAACACTGTTTTTAAAACTTCAACAACATTATATTTACAACATAATATTTACTGTGTTGGTTGGCAAAAGGTGCAATGTGTTCGATATGGCCACCTGTCGAAGGTCACCTAAAAAAAAACTAAATAAACATATAATCAAATTAACCGCTGACTGCCAATAAGCTAATAAATTAACCGTGCAGCTAAGTCCAGTTTGCACAGACTGGGAGCTCGGAACAATTGGGAGGTGTTGGTGTCACACCTCCAGGTAAAGGTGGCGGGCCTATTTGATGATGAGGAATACAGTCCTGAGGTGATATAGCATCTCTGACCAAGACTCTAGCATATCATACTGTGAATTTAGGATGTATTTAAACCAAACCAGAGTTGCTGAATGCTGGAAAGAAAAACTCAGATAGATTTGATGAGTTGTTTTTTTTTGTTTCTGTGTGAAAAGACAGGACAGACCGGCGCTAGCTGGTTAGCATGCTATCTTCAGTAGACATCTCTGCAAAACAGACGCCTTGGACAAGACAAAATCTCACATCCTATTAATAACGTAGGTCATTTTTAGGTTGTTTTTTAACAAATATTCAGGCCACATCTTACATATTGCACCTTTAATTATGTATTTTTTGTGATCACCTTGCGGATGAATCTCGCAGGAAGGCATTTAAAATCCCATACAGTCACAGTAATGATGTATGATGTCGTATGCGGTGTAACAGGGCCCAGCGGGGAAACATTCAAGACTTGAAAGAACATGTGAGAGCATAATTAATGCAACCGTGAAGCAGAATCACGTCCAAGAATGTGAAAGAGCTGGAAAAGAAATCCGAGTTTGAGCCTGAATCCTCCTCCTGCTCTACCGTTCAAAAAATATGCACAGGCCAATAGAATCTGTCTGACACCGCCACAGTATGTTGCGACAGGGTGTTGCGACACTTTTGCATTTCATCCAACCCGTGTAACAACAGCTACTGGCATACACAAGTGGAAGCAACCATCCCATCAACTGGTGTCGGAGTGATGAGAGCTGGTGTTCTCAAAGAAAGAAAAAACGCGGTGACAAATTGGCTGAGACGTGATGGCCGGTCAGAGCTGTCAGCTAAGACATTAGCATGCTGCTCAGTCAAGGCTAAATCTGTTGCCTCAGCGTGGGGGCGGATCATGAACCCGTCAGGCTGCTTTGGGTGTAAAATGCGGAATGATTGATAAAGTCGTTGGGCAGCAGTGGATCTGTTTGTTTAGGAGTGAACACGTGGAGAAGCGGGAAGTGACTATAATCCCACTTTAATACTGTAAGAGAACAATAATGCAAGTAGGCCCGTCATCAGATTTGGGGTTTTTGAGTCATTTGTGAAATGAAATAATCGAAATTAATTTAATGGTCAAACACTTAACTAAAGATACTGTCAGGCAAAACATTTTTTCTGCTTCTTAAATGCGAGAATTTGCTGCTTTTTTCCTCCTTCGTGACAGAACACTGAATATCTTTAGATAATCTTTTATCTGTGAGCTACTTGGCGTCACTGTCCTGATGACTTGCGACATGAAAATAGAAAATAGAAAGACTTAAGGATCAAATGACTTGAGACGTGATGACTCAAATGACTTGTCTGTGTTCATCTAATGTTTGAGTATTTGATTTTATATCCACGAGGTGTTTCTTCAAAGGTTAGCACACATGCAGCCGAAGAGCCTGAATCTGTTCATACCGGAGATATTCTGCGAACGGGTAAGAATAATTATAATACAAATTTGATTCATTTTCATACTTTTTGAATGGGTTAGATAAACTGGCATTTAACATATTACTATCAGACAGATGTCCTCTCTCTTCATAGGGGTCAGATACTGTAGGGAAGCTGCAGTATCTGAGGGATTAAATGAGGAATCAAATTTACACAACCTGTGACGTGATTTGATTTGCCCAAGAAAAAATAACTTGGGTCTTGCGTAATACTTGGAGCAAACGACTCGAGTCACATGTCTGTTTGCAGGTCTAAACTCAACTGTATGTTTACTGTTGATCTGGATGTGTAAATCCAGGAGGTTCCAATAAACTACCTATCTGTAGAAATATTGGAAAACAGAAACCATTTTTCATAACATTTCTGGCTATTTTACCACCACATCTATCCTATAATAATTCAGGTTAAGTTTTATACCAACGCTCACCAACACTTTAGTTGAGATAAACTCTTAATTCACCACGTTGGATGTGGAGAGGAGCGAGAGGGAGGTCAGACATCAGTGAAGCAGCTGGGGGGAGAAAACAGCGCGTTGAGCCACGTGAAGTGTTTATTTCAACCAAACCAGAGTTGGTGATTGTTGGAACAGTGGAAAGACAAACCAAGAAGAGGTTTCTTATAAGTTTGAAGTTCGTTTTGCGACGAAAGAAATACTGTTTCTTCAAAGTTTCATGGCTATTTCTGGGTAAATGTGAAATCAGGTGGTGAGTTTAAAATAAAAAACACAAACTGAGAAAACACACTAAATATGAACAATATGACTCAAAAGCCATAACGCAGACATCAAATCCCTTCACATGTTGTTTATCTCAAGTATCTCACTTGTAAATTTTAAAAGAACAACCTTTTAACAAACTTTTCTGTTTGGCCCAGTTTCAGCTTCATCCCAGCACAACTCTGACCTACTTTCCGGTGTTATTCAGAATGGCTTCAGCCTGTTGACTACTTCATTCAACCGGGGCTGAAAGTGCACAAAGCCCCTGGAGAGTGGTCATCATGGCCTGGGCATACTTGTTGGGACATACCTCTCTTGGTCCCTAGATGAAAGGTTTGTGTGCAAACATGTGTGAAGGAACTGGGCAGGTGAAGCTTGTAGTCTTTAAAAAACATCACGCTGCTCGGTGCATTACCTCTTCTGACATTACATATCGGAGGGCTTAAAATAGCCCAGCCAGAGCAGCTGCTGACAGCGGTTAATGATGAGATTCTATGTATATATTTAGTGCCGCATACTCTCACCAGCCCATAAACAGTCACAAACAAAACCTCGTTGTGTCGCCTACAACTCGCGGCAGGAAACGGCCCAAGCCGCGTGTTTACGCGGGGCCGAACGAGATGCCTCGATGCAAACGAACCTAATTCGACAGCGTATACCGGGCAACATCACGTCATGCCCAAAGCCTCCTGACCATCACGTCTATATTGCAAATGTCAACATAAACAGAAACCCTGGGCTGCACAGACGGCTCCGGCTCCTGGCAGAATGAGGTCCAAAAAAAGAGAGAGTTCAGAAAGTTCAACCGGCTCCACATGGTCTCCATCACGTTGTTAGTGATACATAATGTTTTGTTAAGCGTGGATGATCAGTAAAACTTTACAAAATAGGACATTTTCTAGTCAAACGCTACATATTCAGACAAGTCATTCGCATGAAAAACATTTGACAGACGGGAAATAAAGGGGAGATACGAGAAAAATTAAAAGCGTCTTCTGGAGAACGAGAGATGATTGTTGAGTCTCATCCTCCCGGTTGTCAAATGATGACACTTTGCAAGCAAAAAAAAAAGTTACATTTTGTGGCTTTAATGGTGAATATTTGCAATTGCGAGTGACAGAGAAATGCAAAGCGATGATGCCGAAACTTCTCTTTCTCAATTCGATTCTCATTTGTGCTTAGGAGTCAAAAAAACACAACCATCTGAGGAGGTGTGCAGCGCATCACTTGAATCTTGTGACATAAAATAAATGTATGTTCTGTGGAAACTAAGAGGCCGTCCACATGGAAACGCTCTTTTGTGTGAACGCACGTTTTGCATCGTTTTGGCCGATCGTCCGCACGGATCCTGTAAACGCACTGTTTTTGAAACCTGGTCTCAGGGTGGAAAAATCTGAAAACGCAGCCCTCGTGTTCTCGTGTGGACAGCGAATCCGCATATTTTGCGTATCAGTGACGTCAACGCCTCGACCTCTAGCCTTCGACCTCTGAACGCCCCGACGTCTCATAACAACGACAACAATGCCGGACTTCTTGCAACTTACTCGCCTTGTAGTCGAGTGTGAGTCGCAGCAGCCGTTAGACCTCATCAGTCCACACAAACGATTCTGGTTTCTTTGCACTAGCCATTTCCTTCTTGTTGCGTTCGGTTTCTCCTTCTACTGTCTGTTTGTAAGCGGCGCACAAGCTTTATGCGCATGCTCCGTCTCTTCCTCTCCGTTTTTAGTGAATTTCAAGCGCCACCTATAGGCCTGGAATATGAACTACAGCGTGTTGAGTCGTTTACAGTGGATCCGTTTGGACGCACATATTTTTGAAACGATGCCGAGGAAGACGGGTGGGAAAAAAAGATCGTTTTGGTACGGGTTAAGGTTAAAAGAACATAACCCTAACCCAAGTACATTTACAATCAATCCTAAATTAGGTTTTTTTCATATCAAAGCAAAAATATTCACCTTAATTTTAATTGCAAATGTAAAAAGTTGGTCAACTTCTTGTTTTAGTGCCACACTTCCATTCTGTCGCCCTCCTCACCAGTGCTAACAGAGCTAACTAGCTTATTTGAAAAGTAATTCAGCTAATCCATTAAAAAGGAAGCCCGACTGTGTATTTCCATTATTCCGGTAAAATACGGTGAATAGCGAACATGACCCTTGAAGAACAACTGGAGCGGTGCTTTAAGCTACATGCTAACGTCAGCATGCTGACACGCTCACAGTTCTTACATGCTAATGTCGAGCAGGTGATGTTGACTATGTTCACGAAACACGATGTACAAACCGGCGCTGATGGAAATGTAATTAGTTTCGCAGATATTTGGTCAGACACCAAAATGTATTTTTGATCACGCAAGAGGAAGTTTAAAAGGATCACTTTAATTAATGTGCGTTCCAAATGTCACAGCGATCCATCCATCCAATCCTTTTGAGATATTTCAGTCCGGACCAAATTGGTTGGATGGACTGACCGACACGGCCGTCCCTAGAGCCCTGCCGCTAGCGGGGCTAAAAATAAAGTGGGAACGTGACAAGGGTGTACACATTTCCTCATCATCATGGTATGCATCAAGTTAAACGCATTAGAAAGCTATGAAATTGAATTAGATGTGAAGTTTTACAAATTAATATAATACACGTGGTTTGGAGTGGAATGATTCTGAAACTAGGAGCGAGGCCGCCGTAAAGGACTTGACTCGAGGCACAGCTCCGTCTTCGGTGTCATGATTGGGTTGGTAACGGGCAGATAGCCGAAGAGGACGAGGATGCCAGCTGAAAGAGTCGGCCAGCGGCAGAGTTATACCAACAGCCTTTCAGATGAGTCTGACTGCAGCTTCACTTCACGAGAGCATTACAGCTTTCTGGTTAGTTAAAACGAAAAAAATGTAAAATTCTTAAAAGTGAAGTCGGGTTTGTCTGGGACACTACAAAAACATTTATAGAGGTATCATCACAATCCTCCAAAACCATGAAGGTCCCAATTACATTTTTGATTTAAAACATTGTTAGACTATTGAGTCGTGATTGGTTGAAGATCCATATCGATGTCAACTGTCATTTACATTTTCCTCTTTTTGAAAAAAGATGGTCGCATGGTATAAAGTATAATA
This sequence comes from Spondyliosoma cantharus, assembly GCA_900302685.1. Classification (NCBI taxonomy): domain Eukaryota; kingdom Metazoa; phylum Chordata; class Actinopteri; order Spariformes; family Sparidae; genus Spondyliosoma; species Spondyliosoma cantharus. The sequence goes on along the minus strand of OMLP01023270.1, from coordinate 53,959 downwards.
TAACAATTTCGGAACAAACTGAGCAGAAGGTTACTGTCCTGTCATGTGTTTCTGTATTTGAGGTGGTGCGTCCTCGTGGAGTCAACGTAAAGCTCTCACGAGCCAGTTGTTGAAACAGTTTTTTCGCAGCAGGACTACGTCTCTTTATGTGTTTATTGTGCTCTCACTAGACCTGATCAGCTAGCCTCACTGTGTTGTCTTTGCGGAGAAAAGTTCAATTAAACTTAACCCCATCTTGACTCCCCTGGTCATTTATGAAGACATCAACCGAATGTGTCGACAAAAACAGACTGGCGGGCGAGTCTAAAGACACTGCCTGTCTGAGCTGTGCATGACAGCTGCCTCGCTCAACTGCTGCTGCTAACATGCGTGTGGGCAGCACTTCTGCTGCAGTTTGCCCTTGACATTGATCAATTAAGATCGGAATGAAGACGTGATTTTCCTTTAACCTGGGTTAAAGAGAGAAAGAAAGAAAAAGACAGCACCCTGTTGTGTGTATTTTTTTTTTCATGCCAATGACATATTACACAGATAAAGACATTAAAACTGTCGTGAAACGCTGGTATGATGTTAATATGACTGGCCACAGATTATTTTCAGGTCTATTTTTGCTGCGCGCGACATGGACAAATCTAGGCAAGCCTCTGCAGCCTCGCATCGGAGGCCGACGTGGGCTGTGTGGCTGCTCGACCCTGCTGCGTGCAGGATGTTGCACCACCCACACGGGCTTGTGGACCGGGTGCAAAAAATAAAATACTGGATTTCAGCATATGGTCAAAGTGCTTGAACTCTGCCAAAGCGTGCAGTCAGTTTAAAGTGAGGCGTGGATCCTCATCTGCAAGTGGGTCACCTACATCTTCATCTTAACGGCACACTGGACCAGGGACAAACTTTTAAACCTCTCACTCGCCTGGTATTTAAGAGCTACACACTGACGATGGTCCTCTGAAACCTGATTTTTAAGACCTCCACCAGACTATAAACCTAGTTTAACAAGAGCGAAAAAACACACGCGGCCAGCCGAGTTTGAGCAAGGACGCTCCTTCACGCCATTTTCCTTCATTGCGACTCGCCGCGCTGATGTGATTGTGCCTCGATTTCATTTGGCGGCACCTTCATCAGCTCTCCTGCTCTTTGTTTAAATCAGGTTCAGGTGTGCAGTTAAGTGGCAGAAATGAGCAAGAAGCAAACTGTACTGCCACATTCCTCACACCTCCCCGTCCAAGAGGCTCAGACGCTGATAATGAGGTTACAGCATTTCCGAGGGGCAGCAACGACCTCGCGCCACATCAGCATGTTTTAGCCTACTTAGTTGAATGCGGGCTTATCTGAAACCCGTTCGGTGAGGCATGCCTCTGCTTCTATTCCTATCCAGACGCAGAAAGCGCGAGGCCTCCCACGGCCGACTTTCTGCCACTTTGACACCCGATATTCTGTTACAATCCGACAACTTGCTTCACACCCCCCCCTCCGGAGCAAACGGGCACGGTGGGTTTCGAGCGTGACTTAGGTCAGGTTCAGATCAAGATTTAGCCTTTTCTGCATCGGAAAATGTCCACCTTACAGTCCGTCTCGTGTCCAGTGACAGGAAGAAGAGGAAAAAAAAAAAGGCGGTGTAGCTATTACAGTTGAAGTTGTTGTGCTGACTTCAGTGAGAAGGAAATATGTCTCGGTGGTGCAGAAGATGATCTGAAAAGAATATAAACTATAAATATACATTAACTGAAGTTTTAATATCGCCATAAAACTTGCAGAAGAAACACGAGATCATAAATGCCATCATCGTTTGATGCCGTCAAACATGAACTGAAACTTCACGGGGCAAGGATGTGTAGAAAGGCTGAAACTTTGCAAAAGACTTTCCAAGACATTTGAGAGAAAATCTCCTAAATCTCAGGGTCTGCAGTGCTTGTAAATCTAAAAAGATGTGAAACTAAAGACAGCTCCCCCTCTGATTTCTCTCTGGCCCCTCTCCTCTGGACAGCAGCCATGTTTTGGACTCATGACCTCTTGGACAGGAAGAAGTAATCCAACAGCAGGCTTGAGTTCGCTTGTACTGGTAAGCTGGACACTGCTGCCACCTTCTGGCTAAACTCAGTTCGGCAGCAGTTGGATTTCCCTTCTTCACCCTGCTGCCTCACAAGCTGCAGCCCTTTGGGAGACTGTTCAGGAGGGCTGTGTACTATAATCACATCCCTGGATGCTATGACACGAACAATATCTGTTTAATGGAAAGATCTGACAAGTCCGACAACGATTCAAATCTAAAATAACATAATAAACTTGAGGAAAGACGCTTTGACCACACAAAAACATTGTTAACTGCAAAATGATGCATTAGGAAGTCACTTAATTACTGAAGTTGAAGTAGTTTTAGATGTTAAGTCCTGAAGCTGTGTTTAAAACTGTACACAAGAACATTATTGTTATTCTTTCTCTCTCCTTCACTTTCAGCAGTGTTCAGAAGCCAAGTGTGATTCTGATGCCAGGAAGTAGTCGGACTATTCCTTAAACTCGTCCTTTACGTCTTTAAGTGTGGACGGCATTGAGCTGTTCTTTAGGTACCATCCATAACTTTTGATAATGGGAACCTAGAAATAACCGCTCTAATGTGAAAGCAACCGAACTGAATCGGACCGCACGGCAGAAACGAGGCGTAAAACACAAGCACAAACAGGCAGATCAGCTCTGTGAGGAGACAGTGCCAACCGCCGAGACTCTGCTCGAAGCCTTCGGGCCTAGTTCACGATGGTGCAAAAAGTTCGTATTAAGCAATCTCTGGTGTAATAAGCCTTTTACTCGGCATTAGGACCGAGAAAAACAGCAGCTTGTGTGACCTCTGAGTGAGATTTGTCAGGAAATTCCTGCAGGAAAAGATAGTCGGAGATTTTCTGCGTTCAGCTTCAGTGAGTCCAAAGAGACGAGCAGCGTAAGAGTCCCGGACAACGTAAGCAGAAATCATGAGAGGACACTGACAAGCGTCTATATAGCGTGCTGACATGATGCAGCTTGATTTCCACCACAAGTTTCAAGGAGTTCTCGGGTGCATTTCACGAATACTAGTTGCTGCAATTATCTTTTGAGCATGTTCACGAAGCCTCTATGAGTCCAGAGCAACTGATAATAATGTGAAAAACACCTATTTTGCAGGTATGATGTTAAATGTCAGAAGTTACATGACTCAAGGAAAAGTCCTTAAACACAAATTTAAAGGAGTGTGTACTGAGTCCAGGTGTAAACACTGCACCTTATACTCCATATTTATGACAGCTGTCGTCAAGGGATGCACAGTTCACAATATGGCCAAGTGAAATATCCCAATTGCAAAAATGTGACAGAACAGTAGAACAATGAATCCCTGTAGTGCTGCAGAGACGTCCTGACCTACAGATCCTGTCTTGCAGACGCAAGAAAAAACATGTTAGCTTGGCAAAGACTCCAACAAATCATGTCACAACATCATGACTTCCCTTTTAGCGAAAATGGTCCCAGAAGTCTGTTTGAAGCTAGAAAGGTGGCAGGGTCCGCCACTTGCAAACAAAGATAAACGGTATGAAACTGTTGTTGTCCTTTTAACGTCAGTTTGTTTATTGAGTTTGTTTGTGCATTTAAAAAAAAAAGATCTGTCAATGAAGATCTCTCTGTTCCGATTTAAGACCTCGTCCACGCGTAAACGGGTATTTTTAAAAAAAAAACGCATTTTCTTCTTCCTCTGCTGAAATTCCCGTCCACCGTGCACGCCAAAGCATCAGGTGGCGATATAACCTCTACCGTAAGGCCACGTCGGCCAATCAGAAACCTGCCAAACAAAGAAGACAAACAAATAAAAACAGCTTTCAGGCGTCATTTTCAGTGACCTGAAACACGCAGAATGAGTTTTGTTTTAAGAAATATCCATGTACGTGTGGACGGGGGCCTAAAATGTCTTACTCAAAACTACATAATGATCTTAAACGTTACATGCAGTCTCATGCAGAATAGTTAAAAATGTACATTAATGCACAACAAGTAATGTATTACGGTCACAAGGGACATTTCTCTTGAGTGACCTGACTGACTTAAGTGACATTTTGTAGGACTTTTGACTCAAATAAATCATTTGAATTCAGAGTACTTGGCAAAAAAACACGTGTTGGAGGCTGAAGTTGGCCCATAAAACGTCCATTGTCTCCTCACACTGTGTCCATTAATGTAAAAAAACACCTTGTTGCGGAGACAAAGCTGCGCAGCGTCCAAAACAATAACAGTGAGCTGTCACAGTGGCCACGCCCCCTCTGGACACACACACACACACACACACACACTGTCGAATAACTCGGACACACAACCAACATGTGGACTTTTATCTTCACATAATCTTCCAAATCCAAAATTCTTGTACTTTTCTTTTGTGGACTTTTAAAAAAAAAAAAAAAACTCGAGCAACTGCGCATGAATCTGGCCTGCCCGCCCACACACACACACCCACGTCACACACACGCACACACACACACACACTGAAACAACCGGTGACAATGTTCGCAACAAAAAGTCAGTGAAGGACGTAAAAGTGTGACAAAAAAAGAGGAAACGACGGTGTTAAAGTCAAATATCGTGTCGGCGCGCGGACACACAAGCACACACACACGCATACGCACACACAAAAAGTTGCAGCAAAACTTTTTCTCCCAAACTCACCTTCATCGCGACGAGCCGCGTTTTCCTCCTCGTCTCTGGTCACCTGCGTGATTATCGACGGCGTGTGGTCCATGAGATCCGTCGCTCGAGCACGAGGACGCGATTAAACCAAAAAAAAAAAAAAAAAAAAAAAACGAGCTCGAGGAGTTTTAAAGAAAAAAGAAAACAGGACGATTATTTATATTTCGCCACTCCCTGTCTGCACACTGTCCGCATACTGAGCGTCAAACTGAAGGAAACAAAAAGGGACGTCGAGCAGAAGAAGAAGAGTTTAAAACGCACCGTGTCGAACAAGAATGTTAAAGGTTTAAACGTGTCTGGAAATAATAATAATAATAAAAAAAAGTGTTTTGTTGAAATAAAAAAGTTGTCACGTTGAAGAAGTTCATCAATTTGAGCACGCGAACATGGACCTGGACGGTTTCAAGGAAGCCCCATTCTTAAAGCCACAATGCAGGATGTGAAGCTCCCTCACACAGCATCACCTCGACTGTAACGAGTTACTCCATTACTTTTTTTTAAATTCTCACCTTTTAAAACAATGTGGAGACGTTTTAAAAAAGAATGCAGTATTTTATCTTACTTTTTTATTATTATTTTGAGTGGAAATAATAATTAAAGCGCATGAAACATATTTGTACGCACGTTTTTGCGTCTGAAGCGAATTCATTTCACTTTTCTGGAGTTTGAAAGCGACTTTTATTTATTTATTTATTGTTTTTTTTTTTGTTTTTTTTAAATGAGTTCAGGCACAACTGTGACGTGAGACCGTGTCAGCACACCGGGGGCAGCCTTGAAACCGACCGAGGGAAAAAAGAGGAAGTTAGGGACTGTCTTTAAAGTGCCCACACCAAACTTCACCATGGGTATTTAAATCTGTTAAAACACACTCCTGCAACAAATACGCAATAAACAAACGCATGTATTGATTATGAATGATAAAATAAAGGATTATATCGTCTTCATCAGGTGCAATATGTAAGAATTTGAGATTAAAACATCAACATTGACATCAGAATGTGAAGAAGTAAAAGTTTTGGTGTTTTATTAAAGACGTCTATGCACTGCGTTGCAGCGTTTTCCCAAAATGCCACCCCAAGCTGCCCGTTTGACCGCTAGCTGCGTGGCTAACTAAGCTACCAAGTTGACAGCGGCTACAGTTTGCGGTTACTCTGGTGATCTGCTGCCTTCTACTTGTTCGGAGGTATAAATTGGAGATGTGGACAATTCTCACATGTTGCACCATTAACCTTTAGTTTGGTTTTTAAGTGACCGATCTTTGTTCAGCTACGTTGTCCAATCATATATCGGTAGGCTTAATATCTTCAAGTCAAATCCCTTGTAATGTGTACATGTATTTGGTCAATAAAGCCTAAAAGCGTCACAATGACAGAGATAAAGACAATTATATCATCACTTTTGCATGAATGCAGGTTTAACAAACTGTCTTTTGAATGTGAAAAGTCACTTTAAAAGAAACAATATCTTAGATCTTAGATGAAAAAGAGAAAGTGAGGAAACTATTTTTATATTTTCACAATATACTCCAACCAATTGTTGTGTGTGTGTGTGTGTACAAATGGGATTGTTTTCTATCTCTGAATGAATCTGAGAAGAGAATTTAGTCTTTATTTCAGCTTTTTGCTTGTATCTGCAGAATAAAATCAAGTCACACACGAAGCTGGTGTGTGAGTGAAGTTGTAATTCATCCGGTCACAGCTAGATGGTGCTGACAGCAAAGCAAATCTCTTCTGTGTCCACGTAGTAGAAAATAACTTTTAATTCATGTATGATCTTTTTTATTCAAACGAGCGGCTCATTCCTGTCATGATTATTCTTATACGGAGCCAAAGAAAAGTATATTTTGTTGTATATTTCATACTTGTGGCTGTCATTTACTCAAACCAGCTCCAATCAGACTGCAGCTGTTATTATCAACCAGGACAAGTGAGATCGAAAAATAAGAAGCAACAGTATATTATGTTTTCATCCAAATGTTAAATTTAAAGATGGTTGATATCAAAATATAAAATGGTTTCCTCATCAACCGTTGTGACTAAAAAAGACAAAAAACACTCAAAAAAGGTGCCAGAGAAAAGTCTATTTTTATTATGAGCTTGATTAAAGCTATATACAGGTTGGCACACAGCATTCATACAGTGTATCGTCAGGTGGACTTCAGAGGATGTCGACCCGAGCGAAGGACTGATCCGTGCCCAGGTTGTTCTCCACAAACACCTCGTACTTCCCGGCGTCGGACAACTTTGCATTTTTGATGGTCAGGATCGTGTTGGTGTCGCCGATATCGAAGAATACCCTGAAAGACATTTGAAGCACCTTCATCAGGCACAATTTGTCATAAATGCCTTTCTTAGAACTGTTAAATAAAACAGCATTCCACCTGTCGTCCTCCTCAATGTCGTCTCCATCTTTGAGCCAGGCGACGACAGGAGGAGGCTCCCCACTTATCTCAGCCTTCAGCACCAGCGTTGTGCCTCTCTTGGCCTTGAGGTTGTCTGGGCCTTTGGAAACCTTAGCAGGGACTGTGAGAACATGATGCAAACACATTATTCCATCAACCAGTCGAGTGATATTGGATATCGGCTCAAGATCTGCGAGGCCGACACTTCAAACAGGAGCAGACATTAATATCAAGTCAGGAACAAGAGCTACACACCTTCCACTAGAATACAAGCAGATCCTCGTGTCTCTCCAAACGGGTTTTTAATGGTAACGCTGTATTTTCCCAGATCAGCCAGAACCCCATCTCGAACCACGAGCGCCACGAAATCTGGGTCCTCGAACACGTAGCGGTACTTGGGGCCGTCCTTCAGCTCTTTGCCGTCCTTGTACCAGACGATGAAAGGGTCGGGGAAGGCGCTGACCCTGCACTCCAGCTTTGCGGCGCTGCCCTCGACAAGAACCACGTCTTTGAGATCCTGCAGGATCTTCGGAGGGCCTTTCTCCCTCAGCTCTTTACGCGACCTGAATGAGAAACACAGGAATAAATTTGTAAGCGTGACACCGGCAGATATTGTAAATCATTCTATGGGACAATTTCAGAGGCCTGATTGGTATCAGCCCCAAAAATCGAGCACCGGTCGGGTTCTACTCTGCTCAAAAGGCAACTGGATCTCAAGAACACACTGGACATTTTGGTACCTGTGGCCTCGATATGATGCTTGGATTCGGATGGCAGCCTCCTGGACCTGAGGATCGTTGATGTTCACAGTGCACCCGGGAGGGGGTGCAGCCTTCACTTTGGACATCTGCAGTGGTCAGAACAGTTTAGGTAGAGAAGGAACCAGAAATATGATTCTTTTAAAAATGTATTTAATGTCCAGAAGGCCCTTTTCACTGCAGACACTTTGACTTCTCATAGAAGGAAAAACACATGCAATACAGCTTATTAAAAGTTATCATCATTAATTTAGTTATTGACACCTGTGCTTTTTTTCCTGTGCTTTATCTTCAGTGAAAATGGAACATAACATCTCAGATCTTACCTCGTCGATCCTCTTGAAGCTGCACCCTTCAGATCCACTCCAGAGTCAGCAAACCTTGATGACCTCACGCTTTATATGTGGAGGTCAGGAGGAGTCTTGCAGGTCCTTCGGGATCAGGGAGGAAAAACCAGACATTCCCTTCCCATTTTGGATATTAGGAAACACCCAACATGACAAGGCTGATTGAAGATGTGCCACAAATGTTACAGAGATCCTCACCGTCCTTATAAAGCCCTCATATCAAATACTCCTGTGATTTCATGGAGCAGTTAATAGTCGTGTTCGTGGTTGAAATGTGAGTCATCCCCGGTGAAAATACACACATAATTGTTGGTCGTAGGGGACATGTGGAAGGGAGTGGCCTCAGACTGAACTCAGAGCTGACTCTGTGTGTGTTTACATGCGATCTAGTGTCCTGGTTTGAAGTCTTACCAAGTCTAATCTGCTGTGTTAATCAGCTAGCAGCAGCCAGGTGAGAGGCAGGCTTGCAAAGTGAATGGGATGGATCAGAGGTGAAATGTATAAAATTGCTCATCATTGTCTTTGCATCTTCTTCTTCCAGTCTTCTTCTATATCTGGTACAAATTTAGTTACATTTCACTGCAGCAATGTGGAGAAATCTCACTTCAAATTCACCTCTGAAGTGAAAAAAACTATTATTATGTCCTTTGATAGTGCCAGGGCCAAAATTGTTCCTCGAGAAAGTGTTTAGGAGCATGTTTCGGGCCATTTCGAGTTGATTGGTACCTATTTGTATTGACACTTTTGTATCTTTGGTGAGGGTTAGATCAGAGGCAGGCTTGCAAAGTGAATGGTATGGATCAGAGGTGAAATTTGACCCAGTGTCAGGGCCAAAATTGTTCCTCCAGAAAGTGTGATGGAGCAATTCCTTCATAGGTTAGCTCATCATTGTCTTTGCACCTTCTTCCTCGTGTCTTATTCGCTCTCTGGTACAAATTTGGTTACATTTCACTGCAGCAATGTGGAGAAATCTCACCTCAAAATCACCTCCAAGGTGAAAAAAATATTATTCTGTCCTTTGACAAAGTGTCAGGGCCAAAATTGTTCCTCCAGAAAGTGTTTGGGAGCATGTTTCGGGCCATTTTGAGTTGATTGGTACCTATTTGTATTGACACTTTGGGATCATTGGTGAGGGTTAGATCAGAGGTTACATTCCATCACCGGTTATGTAACTAACAATACGTAACCCCGGCGCCACAGTTTTCATCCACTGTAAAAACAAACTGCTTCACCGCATTCATATCTTTGTCATATTTCCTTTATTTGTTCATAGCCTTAACAGCTGTCATGCCTTTTTTTCCATGCCAGATTCAGAAATGTCACAAAATTAAAAAGCAGAAGCTATAACAAATACAGTCACTCAATAAATAAACATTTTTTTTTGCGCAAACACACACACACACACACACACACACGAAGCCGTCACATTCATATAGTCAAAATAAAGAAGCTTGTCATTTCGTTGAACAAACTATTTTCTCTGCGTGTCTAATATCCATCACGAGGCACTGCAACACATGCCACAAAATACGGCGTAGGTTTTTTTTTTTTTTTTTTAAATACAAAACGTGGAGCGTCCAACATCTTCTTCAAAACCCTGTTTGTTTTTCATCTCGTACGACTAAAGAACAAAAATATATTGCACAGACGTTGTAGAATTCAATGTTGCATTCGCATGCTGATCTTGCATGTTTTTCATTCAGATTTTTAAAAACCGCTCCGACTCTGTAAGGAAACTGAGTGAGTCAGAGACACAGAGCTGCAGGAGAGGGCAGCATTTTAATCTAGCAGTAGCATTAGAATATATAGAAGTAGTAAAATAATTTCATAGGATTACCGACAATCTCTGTCAGTCAATGCACAGATTGATTTGATGATGACGTTTCTGAACATCATCTCATCAGCGTCTGATTGTGACCTCTCTTTTAAAAAATAAATCAGAAACGACACTCGATGTGTGTCAAGTGTGAAAATCTGTACTTGATATCGACACACGCGACAGTAAAAATGATCAAAACCTGATCAAAAATAATCTGACATTTGTGCAAATGTTTCACATGCTGGTCTTAAAAGTGAAAGAAACAAAGAAGTACAAACTTTTATCTACTGTAAAATAAAGAGGAGAGATCAAACCATCGATGTTAAAGCAAATGTACCAGGAGTGACTCTGAGGATAAACTTCTATTTATATCTTATATATAATAAATATATCTGGAAACAGACTAAACTAAATAGTTCTTTATTCATTGGATTAATCTTTTGCATATGAGAACATGAAAAACTTTTCAACACCGTTAAGCCGCTGAGTCGTGTTCTACTTTCAACCAAGGGCCAAATTAACAGTATGTGTCCAACTGCAGTCTTCGATCGTGTCGTCTAAAAGGAAAGTTACGAGTTTTATGGAACTAAAACCAGAGAGCTGATGAACATATACCTATTTTAATTTCAGTTATTTTTATCGATTGATTAAAACCCTGTTTGGACAGGACTGGTATTACCAGGCAGACAAAATTATCACCTCACGTTTGTGTTTCGTGAGAAGCATTTACTCTCATTTACTGACATTGTCTCCTGGATACGATGTCGAGGCTTCTTATATCCAAGTGTTTGTTCTTCGGCAACCACATTATAAACATGGTTAAGAGTTGATTTGCCAATTTTCTGCATGTGTTAGAAGCGCAAATACACATTTGCAGCTCATTTAAATCAAGCAAAAGATGCTTTAGAGCTGCAGTCTTCCTCTAAACCTTCTCTGTCACACATTTTAAATGTCAATATTGCCAATTTCACAGTACAGCTGTTTACTGCTGCTCATATATTACAAGCTGAGATTTCTTACTTCAGATGTTTTAAAAATACGACCCTTAATCACAGAGATGCCGATTCAAAGAGACTAACATGACTTTGGTGTTTGGTGAAATGTGGTATTACGGACATGGCAGATTTACACGGGATTAAGATCATAGATTTAATCACAGATTAAGATTAAGACGTCTGCAATAAATTACAAAATGACCAGAGCTCCCCAGGTAATACGAGTCCTGTGTGAACAGGGCTCCAGAGGTACAAACCTAAATTTGTCTTATCTATCTATCTAAGATGTTAACATTCATGATTTAATGTTCAGTAAAGTCTGCAGGGGCAACAATCTTGCATATATAATTTATTTCTGTGAACAGTTTTCTGTGATGCTAATTATAACCATTGTAAATCTTACTTCACTATATTTATAAAAAAAAAAAAAAGTTCTGCAATTTAAAAACTATAATTTTATATAAACCAAATGAAACAAAACCTTTTTTTCCAGAGCTGTTAGCAATTGAAAATTACAGCTAAAATAAGAACTAATACACTCAGTAACGTCTCAATAAACATCCTTTTTATCAATGAATTAAAGAGGCTGTTTTTTAATGCTGACTACTGCTGACTGGTTAAGGGCACTTGGGGGCACCCCGGGATCACCTGTGGGTTTCTAAAGGGATTCATTTCACCGCTGACCCCCTGGATAATCTGACATTTAATGACCGACTGACTGAGCACACTTGCAAATCTCATTTTCATCATATCTAACAGGCTAATCACGCTGGATCCTTTACACCGGGCTGAGCGGAGGAGTTTCGTTTACCTGGAAGCCAATGTGGTGGTTGTTAGCTTATTTGTGCTGAAGGAACTAGCGCCCGCCAAGCAGCTATCACGGAGCCAGTTGTGCTGTCGACATCATTTCTTGGAGCAGAAACGATGGCCTAAAAAAAACGATAAAATTCTGCTTCTGAGAATGAGAGAATCACTACTATCCTATTCAGTAACATTAGGGAAGAAATTTTGTGCTGATTGCAAGAGTGCTTTTTTCTACTAGCCCTTGTAGAGAATCCTCCGATGTTTCCTCTGAACTCAAAAAACTCAAAACAAAGAAAGGAACTGGAACTGCTACAATCCTGACAATCACTGAGATGCTACAGCAGTATAAAAACTCAGGTACTGTAGCGCGACTGACTGCTTTAATTCTTACGTTTACGGAGAGAAATGTGTAGCGTTCAAGGCTGGCCTTCGTCAAGGACACAGAACTAGACATCATAGAATGTAAATCTGGTCCGGGAACGGGTGACTATGATTGTATAGACTGATTCAGTAGAGGTGTAGCAATCGGTTAAAAGCACTCTTTGTTTTGAAGTTGTGCTAAATATTCATTACCTTGGAAACAACTTGGATGAAACAGTAATTTTAGGCCTTTCATGGTATTCACTTGTGTCCCCTCTAATGACTGAAGAGGTGACGGTAAGAAAGGAAGTCATTTATCCAAAACGTATGCAAAGTTACAAACCTTGAGGTACTAACTAGAAGACAACATCCCGCCTCGTATGAACAAAGGTCCACCGTATAAAAAAAAAAAAAAAATGCACTCAGGCTCTTGTAAGTAAGAGTTCCCTTCGGTGTGAAAGAATTCTTTTCGATTCTCTTTCAGAACCAGAAAAGAAAAAGACGTCTCTGTAGATCACAGCCGCTGCTGGTTTCTTGAGTTTCTCTTTTTCTTCCGACCAAGTTCAACAACTCAAACCTGAAGGGACCACCTCATCGTCTCGTCCTACAGTCCCGCCGAATGGTGTGTGGAAGCCTGTGTTCACTGAGTGACAGGTGCGGTGGGTGACGTGGGCACATTCGGCGTGGCGGGGCTTGTGGGGGTTTGCGGCGAGCTCTGGTAGGACCGCAGGAGAACTTTGTGCTTGGTGGCCACCACCTCCCGCCTGCGCTGCTGTTCGGCCAAGAAATCCTTGAGACGGGTGGTTGTAAAGGTGAGAGTCTGCCTACGGAGGCGCATCAGGTAGGCATCTTGAAGCCACGAGTTATTGAAGCAGTCCTTAATGGAGGGACGAGCCCTGTTGAAGACCAGACAGGGAGGATTTTAGAGAGGTGTACATGACGTGGTGCAGTGACGGTGCTGTGGCTCGTGTCTTGCTTGAACTATTAGCCACGCTGCCCTCCACGACGGGATACTTAAACAATACTTCTTTAAATACAAAGTGGCATTATGACAGGACAGGCTAGCTGGTTAGCATGCTAACTTCAGTGGATATCTCAGCAACACGATACACAGATGTCTTGAAATCACGTCAAAACTTTCTCCTCACATTTCTTCAAATTCCGTTGATGATATTGTGTCTTTTTTTTTAATGTTTCAAAATAAAATGCAAAGAGAAATTCATACAGAACAGGGTCGATGTTACCGTCTTACCATGGGTAGCTACAGAGGATCTTTTTAAGGAACAGAGAGGCACTTTGGGACACATTCTGGTAGAGTTTAGAGAGGTCAAACTTTGCCGCCTGGATCCTGGCTTCAGTCTCCTGAGGATCAATTTCAATGAAAGGCGACCTGCCGCTCAACCTGGAAAGACCCGGGAGAAGATTTGAAACTCACAAAAGATCCCTCAAAACAACAATGCACAATAATACCTGAGAAGGTTTGTTAGGTCGGTCGCGAATTCATTCAATATTACGAGAGCAGGAAGATGTCTACGACACGTAAAATCACAGCGTGAGGAAAACACCTGAAATCTGAAATGCAAATGCAGCAGACACATTGCTCAATCATAAGCTTAATTTCACATAAAGAACGCTGTTGCGTTGCTGTTCAAAGAGGGCTTGCTGGGTGGAAGCTGTGAAAGCAGAACTCACATGATGAAAGTTAGTACGCCCACGCTCCAGATGTCAGCTGGAGGGCCAACAACGTCCCCTTTCAACATCTCCGGAGCTGCAAGGAGAAGAAAGGGAAAAATGCACAGCCTTCATTGTTTTATACAGAACTAAACAACAGTTTATTATTAATTATCTGTGAGGGTGTGTGTCACTTTTTTAAAAATGTGTGAATGCGTAGTTTTAGTTTGATTGTAGCTCTCCAGTGTTTCAGTTGCTGGTAGACGCCCACAAAGAGAACAGTTACATAAACCATCGATATCAGCAAATAGTATGAGAGGATCTGTATCAATACAATAAATCAACAAGGAGTAAGATCTTTCACTTGCACTCTATGAAGTGTGCTTTGTTTCATTTTCTTTATAATAAAATAGGGAAACCTAACCCTAACCAACATTTCTAAAGTGAATTCTACTGTTTTAATCCTTTAACACATTCAGTTACTTCTATTAAACACATTTTGTATTTTAATTAATTCTTGTAACCTTTACCACTGGAACGGAGCGTAGCATGAACTGAAATAAGTGATTAACAGTGATTATTCTGAGGGACTTGAAAGTCTAACTTGTTAATTTTTCTTATGACACTTGTGATTGTTTAAAGGTGCAATATGTGATAATTGGCCACCTGTCAGGTTCACACTCCAAACACATACTGGGACCTCACCAATAACTGCTGTTAACTGTATCTAACTATGAGCACTCCTGTTATCTGACTGCGTGTTGGTGTTCTACTATTGGACTATGCGTTAAACTGAAAATCGTACCTATCGCACCTTTAATTTAGTGTCTGTGCCACAATTATGTTTCTCTTAATCTTGTGCGTGTTTCATCGCGATCTTGATGTCAATGAGACTTGCTGAGTAAATAAAGTTTAGGTAACTCGCTGACTAAACTAAATATAACGACTTGATTTTCTGGTCACAGCTTGTTGTCTGATTTGACATTGTGCGGCTAATATGGCTAATGTGTGATTTTACATCTAGCAGATACTGATACTGTCATGTTTCCATCCACCCGGTCAGTATTAATGCCATAAATCGCTCTCCTTTCAGCTCTGTTTTGGTCTCAACCAACTGGCTCTTAAGATGCTAAATGCTCGGCTATGTTTGCCTGACGTTTGGTGCAGGGCAGGTAGATTACAGTCGGCTCATGAGGGATTTTTCTGTGTGATCAGAAACTCCACTAATGAGAGCCCAGAACTGATTAAAAACCATAAAGCTGCAGGCCATAAAACTACAATAATGAGCTGAAAGATAGCAAAAAGCTGCAGCCGGGTGATCATTTTTACATTACACGCAGTCATTTGATCAATTGTTAACGTAAAAAATTGATTAGAGCAGCTTTAATTTGAATTTTGTGAAGAACAGGACTCTTACACATATACTCCAGTGTTCCAATAGGGGGGCTGAACTGCTTGAGGAAGAGTGGGTTGTAAGTCTGAGCGCTGCCAAAATCAATGATCTTGATGACGTTCATGTAGGTGACGATGACGTTCTCGGGCTTGACGTCCAGGTGGAGGATGCGCCGGGTATGGAGGTAATCCAGACCCTGGAGGATCTGCACAATGTAGGTCACCACGTCATCCTCGGAGTAACGGAACCTGAAACACGCCAGAAAATGAATTCAGCTCCAGGAAGACTATTTTTAAGGCTGTGTTAAAAGGAAACCAAGCAACGATTTTGACCACCCAGTTCAACAAGTGCAGCTGTTTGGCTTCACCTGTCTATGAGGCTGAAGAGCAGCTCCTTCCCGCTGCAGTACTCGGAGATGAGCACCAGGTAGCGCGGCGTGACGTACGCTTCGTGCAGAGCCATGATCCTCTCGTGATGAAGAGACTTGAGGATGTCGTACTCCTGCAGCACATCCTGTTTGCTGTCTGCCTCGTACGGGACAATCTTGGCCATGAAGAGGTTGCCCGTGGCGTTTTCTCGGCACTCGCGGATCACGCCGAACCGACCCCTGTGTGTGATGAAGAAGAAGTCGGTTCATGTCCATTGAGTTTAATGTCTTCATTAGAGAGCTATTGACCAGTTAACTGCTCCTGTAAGTCCCTGCTCCTGCTCTTTAACTATTTTTATTTTATTTCACACAGATAAGGTAATAACAATGGTTC
>OMLP01023270.1:0-37932 GCA_900302685.1 Spondyliosoma cantharus | reverse complement strand
AATGATGTGGAATTGCCTGTTTTTCTTCAAAAACATACAGTATTGGGGGTAATTTCATCGTTACCTTGCTTTCTCATCCATGAAGGTGTAAGGCTTCTGTGGAACTCCCTGGCGCAGAGATCCCTCTCCAGGCTTTCCCAGCGGCGTCCTGCGTCCCGAAGGTGTGGCTCGTCCTGACGGTGTGATCCGCCCAGATGGGGTGCTCCGGCTGTCCCCTCCCTGCAGCACTGGGGTCAAGCTCTGCACCACCACCACAGGCTGTGTGATGGTCACAGGAGTGACGGGAGGGGTGGTGGTTGTCGGAGTGGAACCGGGTTGAGAAGGCGGAGTAACGCGAGCGGTCGCAGTCGGCTTGTACATGGGAACAGATGAAATAGGCTTCCCGATGACAGGTGCAGGTGGCGACACAGGAGAAGGAGGTTTGGTGATTATAGTGGGGACTGGGCTTATTGGACTGTGAGGTTTGGGTGGCACGACAGGTGGAGGCGCCAACTTGGTCTGAGGTTTGCTCATACTGATGCTTAGAGTGGTCTTGGCTTTGGCT
Source organism: Spondyliosoma cantharus (assembly GCA_900302685.1). NCBI lineage: Eukaryota > Metazoa > Chordata > Actinopteri > Spariformes > Sparidae > Spondyliosoma > Spondyliosoma cantharus. The sequence goes on along the minus strand of OMLP01023270.1, from coordinate 37,388 downwards.
GGCGGGGCTTGGACAGCAGCGGTGGTCTGAGCAGGAGCTTGTTCCGGGGCGGGGGCTGTAGTAACGGGCGGAGTAACAGCAGGGCGGCTAGCTTCGACCTGCACTGTGGGTTTGACAGTTACCGGAGACGCAGATTTAGTCACAGGTGGAGCAGGAGCAGGAGCAGGAGCTGAAGCTGCGGGAGGAGCAGGCGTTACTGTGGTGGATTTACTAGGAGCTGGTTTGATAGGAGGCACTTTCATGGATGACATCATCACCACAGGGGCAGGAGGAGTGGTTGCTGGGGCGGTCTTGACCACCACAGGAGCGCTGGATTTAGCTGGTTCTGGAGAGTAAGAACAAACCTTAAACACTTGATATACTGTAAACATGTGGGGCAAAAAAAACACAACAAAAAATACAGAATTTGAATCCTTTCTTTCACGTTAGTACATACAAATCCATTCCAATGTACAGTATTTTGTACAGCTTTATCTAAAGGTAACACAAAATCATCCAAGATTTTCCTTTATACATACCTGCAGCCACCAGGCTTATGACTTCTGAGAGGTTGCTGTAGGGGCCCTGGCCAGCTTTGTTGACACAAGCCACCCTAAACCTGAAGGCGCCCCCTGCTGGTAAGTCAACCACATTGTAATAACAGTCTGCCACCCCTGTAGCCACGATCAACCAGTTGGTCTCACCTGGGGAGAAAAAAAACCATCATCAGTATGTTATTTCAAGGGACAGTTTATAGTATTATTAAATCACACTTGCCATTATTATACATCAAATACACAAACACACCACTTTTCTAATCCTCAGCCGGTTTTCTTTTTCATATTTATGGACGTATCAATACTGTAAATTAAACATTTTCATTTGAAGAAGAATGTCGGTTCTACAGCAAGCTGTTGAGGGTTATATAATGTATTTATGTGCCAGACCGGCAGATCTCATCTTCCGTATAGATATCACTGCTTCATCTTCACCTGTAGGCCGTGGCCCACATGTTGCCATAGCAACCTTAAGATCCTGTTGTATTATTGATGTGCTCTTGTTGATGATGTGAAAGGATGTGCTGCACAGTGAAACATATTATACCTACAGTATATATATGTGCGTGTGTGTGTGTGTGTGTGTGTGTGTGTAGGCACAACGGATTTGGAAGTGATAAATCTTCCCATAGCTTGAAGAAATACCAAAATGCTCAGGGCAACACACAAAATATGGTGTGGCCGGCCATTATTTGTGGATCTGTGTGACACATTCAGTCAGCGACTGACAGGTTTCGATCTGAAAAGCATTTCTGGACATCTGATCTATGTCATCTCTTTGAAGCCGGGGATACGCTGTACGATTTGAGTCTGTTTCTGACCTGATTTTTGAGCTGCACGTTGTACACAAAGGGAAGTGAGGGCAAATCAGTCGCATCGGACACATTTCTAAGGTGTCAGAAATTTGTGGTCAGCAACAGATTGACCTTTATTTCTCACTGCGCCTGCCTAAAGCGGCAAAGACAGTGCCATGGCGACAGATTGGTCCAGCCGTGGTCCTCAGCAAAGGCTTCTCTTTAATGTATCTGCCTCCAATAATGACTGATATGAGCACAGACTCAGTTTAAAGGACAACAGCTGATTTCTTTCCCTTTTTTACATGCACAGCGTCAGCACATAAATCATGAGCTTTGGCTTTATATCGCAGACAAATTAATCGTATAGTACGAGTTCGAACAATTCTATAATCGTGGGGTGTATGCCAAGCTTAAAACCTGAATAAAACATTAAATCATTAGCTAGTAAACACTGACCCTCTGCTCTCCTCTCCAGAGAGTATGTGCACGGAGCCATTGTGTCTGAAGGCCTCCACAGCACCAAGGCTGTGTTGTTGTACTTCTGAGGTATTTCAGGGGTCCCAGGACGATTGGGAAGACCTGCAAACACAAAATATATCAGTATGACATTCACATCATCCGTCCTTGGGCTCTGACATGCCCAACAGTTTCTTCCTGGCCAAGACTAGAACATTATTTATTACTCTATTTATTTATAATATATACTGCATATTGCTTCACTGCTTCTCACAGACAGGCATAAAAGCTATATCAGGTCTTACGAGCGAGAGATATTGTGCAGGAGCTGGACACGGTGGCCAGGGGGTTCGTGGCAACACATTCATAGACCCCCGCATCCTTTTTGGTGGTCTGCATGATCATCAGTAGCTGCCGGCCATCGGGGCAGGCGATCATGTTCATCCTGGCGTCAATCTCCAGGGGCTTCTTATCTGAGGAAACACGCATGCATAAATATCGTCAAAATGAAACGAAAGTTCTGTCAAGATTAAAAACATATTCTGTCTTTCCTTTATACACTTTATGTAACATCTGTTGTCCTGGTACCATATGTTAGTGTACAGCGAGATACAATGTAAGCCATCATTATGCGCCTGCACTCGTGCTCCCGAGAATAATTATGTAAATTACTGTAATTAGCAAAGTGAAGTAAGTCTGATCATCAATCTGTACGATAATTTATGTAACACTGCCTTATTTACATCATTACATCATCCGTACCTTTCATCCAGGTGATGTGTGGGTGGGGGCTGCCTGCTGGCAAACAGCTGAGTGTGACTGGATCCCCCTCCAGGAGGACATGATCTCTCAGCTTGATGTGGAATACTGGAGGGAAATCTGGGAGAAAAAGACGTTACACCACTTATATCATGTCCACATTATATACTGATGGTTAGAATATAGACTGGAAACAGGGAAACAGCTATCCAGGCTCTCTTTGACCGTAAAACAAAAGCTTTCTAATAGCAGATGTATTAAGGAGAACTGGATATAGTGTTGGAGGCGGGGCCTTTTTCATCGCTAAGGAAGTTGATCAGTCGTACATGAAGCCAAAAAAAACCAAACACTTCCTGTGGTTAAGAAGATTTGGATGATGTAATTACAGGGTTTGGCCACTATGTCAAATTTGCTTCAAGGCTTGGTGCACTTTCTTGGGGTTTGGGTTTATGTTCCAGACTATTTCTTGACGAGGCGCAACCACTTCCTGAAGTATAAGCTGGTTACCTGGCAGCCTCATGGTGATGAAGGAAGCAATAAAGCCCTGCTAGCTGTTTCCACTCCTTCTGCTAAGCTAAGCTAACTGGCTGCTGGCTTTTGCCTCATATCTAAGGGACTGATATGAATCTGGTCTTCTCATATAAATCTCGAAGAAAGACGATTCATCATACCTCCAAAAATATTGCAACCTTGTCATTGACGATGTGCAATCACGGTTTCTTCATATACTGTACGCTCTTGCGTGACTTACCAGAAGCCAGTTTGGAGTACTGGCGTGAACGTAGGGAACTATTGTCTCGGGAGATTGCTGTTGGTATGTCAGGCTGTGAGACTGTCTTGTCTCGCCTCCCTCTGGTCAGACCCCATCGATCCCAGCGAGATCTGCGCTCAGCCTCCACACCTTTGCAAGCGAGAAAATCAACCAATCCACAAATCAACCATCATGCGTTTAAGATTGATAGTTTTTTTATAGCCAAATGTGGAGTCAAATTCAACAAGATGTGTAAGTAATTTCTTCATACCCTTTGATGTGTCGGACTTGAGGCTGGACATAGAGTCTAGAGACTCTGTTGAGGCACCGTTGCTGGCTTGTGATGCCAGCTGGTTCTGAGGAACACTGGGAACTTTTGGACCACGGTTCTCGGATGCAGAACGGCGAAGCATGGAAAGAATGGGTGTCCTCTTTGTGTCTTTGTCCTGTGATGCTTTCCTTTCCTCTGAGTAGCTGCGAATTCTTGTGGAGATACCAGCCACGGTTGATTCAATCTTTCTGCGCATTGCCAAGACTGGTGACTCATTAGGTTTCTTGAGCTCCTTTTCGTCTTGTTCCACCACTGCATCACCTCCACCATCCATGCGGTTCATCTCTACTTCCTTCTTTTCCTGCGAACCTCTTTGGCCGAGGGTCCAAGAGAGCCTACGTCTCGAAGCAAATGAATCATCGTCTTTGGTCGTTTCCTCCTTGCGCTCAGCAGATGGAGTTCTCTTCAGGCGCAAAGAGAGCCTTCTCATAAAACCTTGGTCCTTTTGAGCTTCACGAAGGTCCTGGACTGACTTTGATTTCTCTTCAAGTCTCCTCTGTGATAATTCCAATGGCGCACCAATTGGCCCAGGTCTGTATATCTCCTCACCTGACTCTGTAGAGTCTGCTGGTGCTTTTTCCTCATTCTTTGACCGTGACAGAAATTTCAGACTTCTTGTGAGGGAAGACTCGCGTTTTTTGAAGCGAGCCTCAAAGACTTCTTCAGAGCTAATGTCATCGAGGTCCATTCCTGGTGGGACCTCTTGCTGGGATGAGGAACGTGTGATAGTCCTCGGTGGACTCGGTTCCTTTGTGATCATTTCAGGCGATGCGACCCTGGAGTACACAGCAGGGTGCTCAGTGGTTGATATGATGACTGGCTTTAGTTGACCAGGTAAGCCAGAGGGCAAGCTGGCAGGTGAGGATGTTGGTAAAACTGTTTCAGTTGATACCGAAGACGCTGAGATGGCTGGAAGAGCAACAGGCGTAGAGGGACCTAAAGATTCTTCACTGGCAGGCTGGAGTGAAGGGACCATGATGGTCTGCATAATACTGGCATATGCTGAAGTCCTTCCATCTGGAAGAACAACTCGAGAAGGAAGCGAGGGTGGCGCATAAGTCGACACAACATTTTCTGGGGTGTGAAAATAATCCTGTGTTGGTTTGACCATAACAGAGCTTGTGGTTATCGTAATGTCAGAAGACTTAGCAGGCTTATTTACTTCTTCTTCAATCTTTTCCTCGGGAACCCTTTCGTTTTCTTTAGCATTTAATTCAGCAACACTGACAACTCTTTCCTCTTCTTCTTCTTCTTTCATAATCTCGTCCTTTACTTCTTCCTCTTTTTCTCTTTCTTCTTCCTCCATTTTTTCTTCCAGTTTAGAGCTCTGAACTTCAAGAGGAGGTGTAGGAATTCTCTGGCCCATGTACTCTGATTCAATCATTGGTTCTTCTGATATGCTCATGTCCTTCTCTGAGAAACCACTTGTGCTCGATCTCTCGTCAAAATTACTGTCAGTTGTCAGCCCATCCATCTTTTCATTCATAGTCTCATCAGACTTTGTCTCTTTCTCCATAAATGATTCCTCGCTTTCTGTTTTAGTTGGACTTTCCTGCATGATGGACTCTGGTGTCGGTGGTTTTGGCGAAGGTTCCCTGGGAGTCACTGGGCGGGAGTCGAGCCTGGTTTGCTCAGTGAGAGATGACATGGATATAGCCTCCTTGAGTCTTCTCTCTTCTACCTGTGCCAAGGGAATCTCCAAGGGAGCTCCCAACCGGCGGTGTAAAGGTATGGGTTCTGAATCACCCTGGCTGAAAGATGCAGTTTTGCGCAAAACTTTGGGTTTGGGAACTTCATCCCTTGCTGAATCACTTGATGCGGCTCTAATAAGTGGAGGTGGGCCCAAACGAGCAGTACGAGAGTAGCGATCTGAGGATATTGCACGATTTTCGTCTCCCATTCCTAACGTTTCCAACAGGGGGCCTCTCAGTCCACTCATCTTCTTGTCCGCAGAGCCGCCGCGAAGCAGTCGCTGCCTCATCAGCTCCAGTTTCAGAGCATAGTCTTCTTGACTCATCTTGGCAGTTCCTGGGCTGGTGCTCCTCCGCGGTAGCTCCATAGAGACAGCTTTCTTGAGAACCCTCCGGTCATCCTCTTGGTTTCCTTCTTCAGGTCCCTCCTCAGGTGTAATCCGGAGTAGCAATGCACTGTCCGCTGAGCCGCCACGTCTCAGCTCTCCTCTTCGCCGTCCACCCTCTGGTTTGTCTGACTCCATGCTTGAACCTCTTCTCAGGGGTTTTCTAGTCATCTCTGACTTTTGTGGTAAGTCACCAGGTGATTCTTCATCTGAGGAACCCTTGTCATTGTCCTGCGATGACCTTTTCCGCGTACGGCTTTTACCTGTTGATTCAACCCCCTCTTTTTCCGTTTGTTTTGGATCACACTCCATCGCCTCCTGGACTTGAACAGGAGATCCCGACCATTTACCTGTTCCATCCTGCTTTCCTGTTTCCTGCTCACTGGTCTGGATGTCATTCAGCGACTTCCTTGATCCAGAGAATTCCATGTTAAGCGGCATCGGAATAAACGGCAATTCATCAATGTCTTCATCAGAATCAGAGGATGATGATGGCAAAGGTGAACCTTCTTTAAGGTGCCTTGGTACTGCAATGGAGATATGGCTGGACGAATCGTTTAGCAGCTCAGGTATGGACCTCATGACCATCTTTGATTTATAGCTGATTAGTGAACGCTGTGAAAAATGGGAAATTAAATACCATTAAAAAAATGGAAATATATGGCCATTTAATAATTTGCAGACATGAAGGAATAACGCTTTGTAGAAAAAACCCAAATAGTAAATATAACATCCCTCACCTGCCATTTTCTGCGAGATGCAAACTTCTTCAGGGCCTCTGTATTTATGGCCTTCCCCTTGCTAAGTGTCTGTAAAGAAATAAAGAATCAGCCCTTGCTCAGTATCGTCAAACAGAAATGAATGCAGGAAGAGGTTATTAATGGTTATCAGTGTAGCGTGAAGTGCCACTGGCCTCATCTTACCTTGAACCAGGGGTGTCGGAGACATTCCTGAGTATCAGGTCTCCTAGAGAGACATTAAGACATATTTCAGTTTTCCAGGTTCATGAACATTTGTTATATCTTATGGCTTAATAAATTACACTCTCTTAACCAACTCTAAATGGAAAGCACAAGAGGAAGACAGTATGTGAGTTGCAGACAGGGACTAGAAAATAATACAAACACCAGATGTCAATTTGATAAGCATCTAATATTCAGACAAAGTGATTAACATCAGGATCAGGATTCTCATCTTTACGCAGTTAGATGATATTATGAAAAGTTTATTGAAACACATTTAAATAAGATACTATTATCCATTCAATGGAGAATCGCGTCAAGTATCATTGATTGAAAATATTTCCCCTGTGTTTTATTCAGCATACTTTTAACTCAATTCCTTAATGTACAGTTGGAATTATTAATCATATATCTCTTTCTGTATTTCACACAATAATCACATTAAACAGACCTTGGAAAAAAAAGAACATCCAGCATTGTTACTCACAGTCTGTCTGCTACTAGCAGTTTAATAATGAACCCTTTGGCTTCTCGGCAAAGCTCAGCAAACATGCTCTCCTCGAAGGCCACATTATAGTTCCTGATGTTCAGAACAGAGCTGCGGTCGTTCTCTCCAGCAAATGGAGAAACTCCTGTCAGACTGATAACATAAGGAAATACTTACATTTAGTAACAAGCCTGTGAACTGTGCCTGAATGGGCAAACAAACGTGTCATAAACTGACATTGATTTCAGCATCCTGGGATACGTTCAATCATGAAGAAAATCAATTATTATAATGAGAATGATTTTACTCACCACAGATAGGCAATAACTCCAACTGGCCTGGGAAAACAAAGAAGATAATTAGAAAAAGGTAGCGGGTGAAGACAAAACAAACAAACTGTTTGGGTGTAATTTCAAGAGGTGCTTTACCAGATGTCTGATGCTTTTGACACAGGGGTCTGATTGACAATTTCTGGCGCGACAAATTCTGGTGTGCCATATTTGCAGTACTGAGCCTCATCGGGTGTGAACACCGCTGCGTTGCCGAAGTCACAGATTCGGATCTGATCACTGTGGGGGTCCGCCATGAGGATGTTATCAGGCTTAGGAGAGAATTTTGGAGAGAATCATTTTTTCTGCCACCAGACAAACTGTGAAAAACAGTACCAGTGCACATTTGTGAAGATTTGAAGACGGTGAGCGTGAATCCAAGAGAATCTACCTTAATGTCCAGGTGTATGATGCTGAGGTGATGAAGGTAATACAGTCCCTCCAGCAGTTGTCTTATACATGAACGTACCTGGTGATCCAAGAACACAAACATTGCAGTACATCTGTTATTTATTAGATCTTTTAAAATGACAAACATCTTATTACTAGAGCTTAGTTTAAGATTTGCTGTTCAGTCAAGAGAAAGGACTCACATCAGACTCCATTATTGTAGATTTCTTTGTAAATCTGTCTAGCAGCTCCTCGTGGCATCTTTAAAGATGAATTAAGGCTTCACAGTGTGTATGCACGTTTATTCCCCTTTTTAATGAGAGAGTATATTCTACTGAAAAGCTTTTCAGAACCACGCAGGGCGCGAGGTGACAGTAAAAAACATTTCAATTGAGATAATTTCGCTTACTTTCAAAGGCTAATTGTGTACTCTGCACCACGGTACTCTTTGTTCTGACTGCATAATAAGGATACAATTCAGTGATGATAATGACTGCGTTCTTTTTCTCAAAGGCGTCATGGAAGTAAAGGACTCTCTCGTGGTCCATCTTGGAGAGCAGGTTCATCTCTCTCAGAGCAGATGCCTTCTTCTTGGCCCGTGTGGAGATAAACTTTGCAGCATAGTCCATTTTGCCCACCTTCTGCGTCACACGTTTTATATAGGAAAACGCACCTCTGGAGGGGAAAAATCGGGAGGAAAGCTTCATTTTTACCTTGGCTTAACTTTAATGACTCAAATCTGAAATAATTCTCAACGTCTACAGAATAGCAAGATGATACATTTCTAATACGGGACAAAATGTGGGCTTAAAAATCGCTCACCTTTTAATTTCTTTGTGGATGTCATAGTGGTCAGTCAGCCTGCGCATTTTCCTCAGAATCGTCTGCTCATCTTCCATTGGATCCTCTTTAACTTTAGCTGCAGTAATGAGTTTTTTTTTAATTGGATGCAGGGAAATGCACATCTAATCACACAAAAGACTTAATGTTCCTTCACTTAAAGAGAATGTTAGATTTTATAGCTTTTTTTGTTGTTGTTGACCTCTTACCTTCATGAATGGTGAGTTCAGCTTTACAGGACACAGATCCTGCCAAGTTCCTAGCAGTGCAGGTGTAAACACCGGAGTCTTCCGGACGAGCGTTTAGGACCACCAGGGAGCATTCATTATCATCGTACACAAACGTGTAATGGCTGCTCTCCGACAGCAGGATGTCATTCTGAAAGCAAACGCTGTAAGTTTAAGCAATGGTTCTTTGAAAATGTATAACAAAAAATGATCTACTTGGCTACATTTCAATTTTAAAAGCTCAAAAGTGGATAAAAACCTTGAACCAGAGTATGTCGGGAACAGGTTTGCCCTCCACAACCACAGCAAAGCGAGGAGTCTCCCCAGTACAGACATCCAAGTCCTCCATGATAGTTTCAAACGTTGGCGGAGCTGTGGACGGAGTTGCGAAGGTAAAGTACCAAATTTCATCATGTTTAGATGGATAAACAAATGACAAATGAATCTACTGCGTACCTGCTATCTCCACATTGAAGGTGCAGCTGTCACTGCCGTACTTGTTGGAGGCCAGAAACACCATCTCGCCGATGTCAGCACTCTTCACTTTGAGCAGCTTGAGCGTGTGCTGGTCGTCATCTGGCATTGTCATCTCGTACAGGCCCGGCTTGCTGGACAGAACGGTTCCCCTCCTGCGGAAAAGTATTTATATTGTAAACAAGGATAAATAAACTGTCGGTAGGAGAGCAGTGGAGGTTAGGCTCTTGCTCGAGTGTTGAGTCAGGGTACGACGATAGACCTTTTGTCACCGCCCTGGAATCTTTGATAATCTTTGATAATCGCTTGGAATTAAACAGCTGCCCGTTTGCACTGTCATACTGTATTTATGCCTTGTCGGTCATTCACCCTGACCGTCCTGTAATACCCTTGATCCACTAGGTGGTGACCTCATCACCATTAACTTAATTATGATAACTTATCATGTGATAACAGCATGGATGTTAAAGTCTACGACTACAACTGCAGTATAAACAGATCATTAAACCAACAACGACTGTATGGAAATATACTGCATATACTGGAGAAATTATGCAAGTAAGCAGTTGAAACGCAAATAAAAAGACACGCTAATAAGACACACATACCTCTTCCAGATGACTGCAGCGTTGACATGATTGAGTGTGACGGTGATGGTGACCGACTGGTTTTCCATCACATACACAATGTCTGGCTTATCAACAATCACTGGAGCCTCCTGAAGATAGGCACCTGGAAGACAACGTGCACACAGATGATACTTAATAAACAGGTCATGCATATTTAACGATGGACGGATGCTCTGTGAATCTGAATGCACCTCTGTCCAGGAGCTGCACGGGGTCCGTGGCAAGCGAGGGCTTGCTGAAGGCTTTGGAGGTGATGGTCAGGATCCTGAAAGCGTAGCGCACACTTTTGGAGAGGGTGGTGATGGTGTAGGTGGTCTCCTTCAGGCCAGAAGCTATGATGGTCCACTGGATGGAGCCCAGGGCTTGCTGTTGGATGGCGTACATCAGGGAGCTGGGGTCTAAAAGAGAAAGGGGTTCAATGCAAACTTCTGTAGCACAATGTTGAAACTAAAATGAAGATATTAAAGAGATCCTTATAAATATCAATCTTGCGTACCAATGGAAGGGTCCAGCCTCCTTGGTTTCTTCCAGCTTAAGGTGATGGTTTTCCCGGTGATGGATTCGATCACTGGAGTCCCATCAGGAGGGTCAGGGAGGATATCTAAAAAAATCAACACAATGGAATTAGCGGTCCATAAATGATTCTGATCTGCCTTTGCCTGTAAATTTGTCGGAAATTGGTTGTTTCAGCCTGATGAATGCCATCCGTTCATCAGGAGTTGTGAGATTTCCTCATTTCCTCCACTGTTCTGCTCCATTTTTGGGCAAATTTCATTCACAAAAATATTACCAAAGAATAAAAAAAAGAACACTTTCAAGTCCTGCTGTCAGAAAGGATTTCATCTAGTCCCATCTATAGACCACTTTGTTGTTTAGAATATTCTCAAAAGAGACAAGAAATAGTACAGCTGCCTCTGAAGTAGCATCAGATCTGGATCGTGCACGAGGCCCCTTGTGTTTCTGTTGAGCTGCAAGCCGAAAAAAAAAATGAATGAAAGTCACCTGTGACATAGAGATGAGCATAGCAGGTGGCCTTGCCAACTTTGTTAGAGATGACGCTCTTGTAGACGCCACCGTGTGCATGACACACAGAGCGGATGACCAGGCTGTGGACGTCACGGACTGCAGGAGGAAGCAGAGAAGAACTGGTCAGTTAGAGTCTTAAAGCAACTGCTTTAACTCACTGCATTTAACAATGTCAGATTAAATCCAGTCCTTTGCCTACAAAATAAGATGGTCAAACACTGTGTCTTGTCATTTAGGTATACAGAGTTCAGTAAGACAAAACATTTCTTCTTATAAGTTTACAAGTAGAATATATACTACACCGACAATGTGGTGGTTAATTAAACATTTGGCTTGCCTATTGTGCCCGAGATTATTTGCTCAGGTTTTTGTCTTCATGCAAGGTCATGGTCATTTAAGTTTAAAGTTTTCTTTCCCACATTCAATTGATTCATTTCTTGCTTCATTTTCATTTTCATTAAAATATTAATTTTCCTTTTAACATCCAATAAATATGCAAACTAAGAGCCGTCTGGAATAAATAGCCCAGAGTTTTATAGCTTTGTGAATGCCTGAACATTGATTGAATATTAATCCACGTTACACTGTGTCATCTTTCTGTCCTCGGTGCTCTCAATCCTTTTGCCGTTGTGGAACCAGACGATGGTGGGGTAAGGCAAACCAGCCACTTTACATTTGAGAACAGCCTCCTTTCCCTCGATAACATCCAGGTCGTAAAGCGGTTTGATGAAGTCGGGCATGGTGAAACGTTCCACCTCATTCTCTGGGACCTCCGGCTCTTCTGGGATCGATGGCATCTTCTCCAGTTTAGCCCTGAAGGGAAGCGAAGAAAATGTCAGTTCCTGCATAGAAATTACATTTTTTTAAGCCATAAGCAGCATCAGTGAAAGATTAACGCCCTCTTACATCTGGGAGGAGATGGCTGGCCGCGGTTCTTGTATGTAAAGTTCGGCGGAGCTCTCTGCTTCGCCGTGATTGTTACGGGCCGTGACCGTGAAAAAACCCTCATCCTCGCTGGTCACATGAGCAATGATGAGCGAGTGGCGGCCGCCCTCCTGAACAATACGTATGTCCTCACTCTCTTTTAGTAGATGGTCTAAACAGAAAAGAGACGGTAAGAAATAAAAGAAAAAAAGTCAAGAAAAAGGTGAAACGGTTATTTCCCAAAAGGCATGGATGTTATGGTTAAACGTTATAATAATAATATCTATTTACAGCCCTACCAAAGTGGCTCCAGATGACCTTAGGAGGCGGCGTCCCACTGACTTTGCAGTCAAATCGAGCGTTTCGTCCCTCAATGACTTCCAGAACATCCAGCTTACGGGTGAAGAGAGGTTCGATCGAAGGGATGACTTTGAGTTTGCCACATGATGTCACTTCCTCTGAAGAGTAAACATTTTAATTCATAAGTAGCAGAAGAGGCAGAACAATGTGTAAATTCATTTGACATCACACAGACAGTGATATTTAATCTTGAGTCGTACCCTTAGCCGTGCTTAGCTTGCACATATACGTCCCGCTGTCGTCCTCGTGGACGGAGTTGAGCAGCAGGCGGCACTTTCTTCCATCGAAGTGCATCTTACAGTTGAGCAATGCCGGCTGGATCAGTTTCCCATCTGCCAGCCAATCCACGTCGGTGTCCTTCGGTCCGATGACATGACACTCAAACAACACCGTCTCTCCAGCCTTGGCCGTGATGTCCCTGACCGGGCGGATGACTGCCAGACCGGGCTCAACTGGTGGTGCTGGGTGGACATAAAAGACATATCCTAAAGAGTGCTGTTAAGCGATACCTGTCAGTGTATCTGATACCGCCGTGTTTGTGTTGTTCCTACAGCATGATAATTTGTGTTGTTCCAGGACCATTCACCCTTTGTGTCTTGTTTAAGCATTGTTCCAGGATCATCATTTCAAATTCAGAGAAAGTGACTTAGCACTGTTACCTCACAGCAAGAAGGTACAACAAGGTACGATACGATACGATACGATACGTTACGTTACGTTACGATATGATACGATACGATACGTTACGTTATGATACGTCCTGGGTTCAAATCTCGCTGGGGTAGGGACTTTATGTGCAGACTTTGCAAGTTCTCCCCGTGCTTATGTGCATTTTCTCCAGGTACTCCAGTTTCTCCCCACCATCAAAATGTGCACACTAGGTTAATTCTCCAGTCTGTGCCCTCAACGACGGCACTGGCTCAGATCTGGAGCTGGTCCCCGGGCACAACCGCTGCCCACTGCTCCCTCATGATGGGTTAAATGCAGGGAACTAGTTTCGCTATGTAGTACATAGTTGTATTATATGTGATGCAAAAAAAAGTTGTGAAGCTGTGACATTACAAAAACTTGATGAGCAACATTAATTGTGATATTCCAGGAGCAACACCAACATCAGATCATACAAACAAATGTTTAATTTACTTGGACTTATGGCATCAGTGTAGTGTAGTGTGTCAAAAGTATTTTTTGGCAAATAGTCTCCATGACAGTGTAACAAAAAACAGATTCAGTATCCACCGGAAGAAGTTAACATATATGGTATTGTAAGATTTGTACATTCTTAAAGGGACAGTTCACCCTACAATCAAAAACCCTTTTTTTCTAGCCTCTAATCCACGAGCAGATGTGCCCCTCCTTCTGCACAGCATAAGGTAGCAAGAAAATAACTTCTACTTTTTTCACAACAACATCTGTGAATTATCTTGAGTAACCGGGTCATGACTCCTAGAAAGAGACATTGCTGTTGAGTTTTTCAAATGTTGAGAGAAGGCCGGCATTTGATATCTAAAATCTATGTTTCTGATTCGTTTTAAAGTAACAGCAAACACCTGTAGAGTCAAAGAGAAGCGTACCTTTTACCTCCAGCTTTCCTTCACACTGCTTTGTGCCGTACTCATTAATGATCTTACAGGTGTAAATCCCAGAGTCGGATCTCACTGCGGACTTGATGGTCATTTGGAAAGTGCCATCTTCTGTCTCACGCACAATGTGACGTGGGCCGGTTTTCACCGTGACTCTGTCCCTCAGCCTACAGTGGAGCAGAAATAATGGAACAATTGTTGCCATGTTATAAAAACAAGAGATGAATCACTCGTACGCCACTCAGTTTAATATATGCGATGAAGGATGACCAAGCACACACTCCTTCCAACTGCAAGCTCTATTCTGGGTGGTATAAAAGTGGGTGTGGGGTTGGATACGTTATTATTACCAGGACTGGCAGTATTATGTTTAGCACTTTCTTTTCTGCTATTGTCTCTCGAGAGTCATGACTAACTGCAATGACAGAACTTGCCAGAGTGATTCAGCCTATTCTTGTCTCCCATGAAAAGACCAAAACCCGCAATGTGTTAGTCCATCTGTCAACACATTTCGTCTGTAACTTTTGATTTGAAATTGGATCTTCCACTAGGACGCAGGAAAAATGTAAACGTTGATCTGTGATCTATTTGTTTGAATTCAAAACACTATAGATGTATTTTTGCTATATGCAAAACCGATCCTGCCTTGTGCCTCGTGCACGTCTCATCTGGCCCAGAGCATGCCCTGTCTCCTCATCGGCAAAATGGGCTAGTGCTAACGCAAAATGGAGAAAACTAGCGAGTCGTGCTGAATAATCATAACCATCACCATCCTTTCTCACACTATTGAGAAGTGTGAGAAAGTATTTTTAATTCGACACCATAGATGGTGCATTTGTGAGTATTTACAGCAGCAGGATGGTGCATGTGGGACTCACTCAAATTCAAACATAGTGCCAATGCTCACTGTACTGAAGGAGCAGTTAGCAGTTAAGTGATTTAGTAGTTCCCCAACAACAACTGAGCTCGATTGCACAGAGGAATAACACATATCTGGCTTTGGCCTTTTTATGGGATAAGAAAAATATGGAACGCATCTTCAGCCTCATTCTTTGGAGCTGCTGCAG
Organism: Spondyliosoma cantharus; assembly: GCA_900302685.1. Lineage (NCBI taxonomy): Eukaryota > Metazoa > Chordata > Actinopteri > Spariformes > Sparidae > Spondyliosoma > Spondyliosoma cantharus. The sequence goes on along the minus strand of OMLP01023270.1, from coordinate 22,383 downwards.
CAGCTAACAAGAGCAATAAAGCACCACTGGCTGATATGAGGAAGGGCTCTATAAAAAATAAAGGATCTGATCATGGTGAAGAAAAAGTGCAATCAGGTCTGTCTCCTGTTTTTGGATGCCTTCAGCACTGTATGTGAATTCCAGATTGTTGTCGAAGGGCTCATTAGTTCAGCAAGACATTTGTGTTTCTGGGCACCGAGCAGCTCCGTGGTAATTGGGGGAAGTGTGTTATTCATCCCCTTTCCCTATTAAGACTCTTTCTGTCAGCCTGGAGATTGGTAGGCAGTAAACATTAAGCTTCCACTTCCTTTAACAGATGCAATAAAGCAGCATGCTCCTGAGCAAACGTACGCAGTCAGGCACAGATACAGAGAAAGTCTTTTCCATGTCCCATACATGCAATGAGTTTGAGCAGTTTGATGAAGTGAGGGGGACCTACCAATAGAGCATGGGTTTGGGTTGTCCACTTATTCGGACAGACATGGTGACTTCCTGCCCTTCAATGACAGCTTGATCGCTCATTGTTACCTGTTTGAGATGTAATGTAAGTTAAAAGCCGAGAGATGCGTCTCACCTGCGAGTTTTAATTGACAGATGTGCTGACGGGGTGAATTTATTACTGACAGAATCAAGGATATCCTGTACGTAGAACATTTTCATGCAATATTCTGCAACCAACCAGTCAGAAATGCAGTTGGGTGAGTGTCAATGCTAAAAATAGATATGCCATACTGTAAAAGAGGAAGACAATTAGGCCTAGCTCTGTACGGTCTCACCAGGAATGCAGGGGGTTTCCTGAATCGCGAGTCAATGCTTCGCCTCGGCTCCGGCCCTCCAAAATCCATGCTTTCCTCCAGGGGACTGAGATACTCCTCATCAGATGTAATAGGGCTGCTGATATCCATAGGCACACCAAGGTTTCCCCTCGGCTCTTGTGCGGTCTCTGTAAACACAACAGGGTTACGTTACGTTTTCATTTTGCAGTTTTTGTACAATCCGGCTCGCTCTGTAAACTTTTTTTTTTGTTCCGGCTGACAGCACAGGTTGACGAGAAAACAGGAGATCAAGGGTTTCATGTATTTGAAAAAAAAAGAAAAAGGCAAAAACAAAGCAACCCCTTAGAATATAATTAGAATCCGAGATGTCAAATATGTTATCCAAACAATAGTGGATTCACAGTGGGTGGAGTCAGGGAGCCTCAGTGGGCAAATTATAGGTTCAGTTTCGCCTCTGAGTTGCTATGGTAACTATAAGTGAGGTTGTTCAGCTGGAATATATGGCACAGACATTTTGCTCTGAGAGATAATGACAAACGAGCAGGAGAGAGAAATCAGCTGCAACACAACACACAACAATTCTCTGTGTTTTTTGACATTATATATAGTTATTTATCATCGTAAAACAATTAAAGCCTGAACTAAAACATTTACTTACCAAGAAATGAATAGCGCTTCCTTTGAATAATAATGCTAATCAAATAAGTTAAGATGAGGTTTCAAGTTTCAAAGAGTCAGAAATATAAAAAAAGAACAATAAATCTCCATAAATCAGTTAAAATCAGTAAAAACTTACCTGCTTTAACTATGAGGGTAGCACTGCTGGACGCTTTGCCCATCTGATTAGCGGCAGTCACGCAGTATTTTCCTCCATCGCTCATTCTAGCTGATTTGATGAGCAGACTATGTCGTTCACCCTCCACTTTGACGGTGTAATGTGCAAAGCTGGTGATTTCAGTGTTGTCTCTCCTCCAGGTAACTTTAACAGAGATGGCAGAGAAGTGAAACGATAAATTATACTTTTCAGACAATTCAGATTTACCCCTTGAGGTTTTTGTTGTTACAAGACAAAGTACACCATGTCACCTTCAGGAGTCGGGGTGCCGGCAATGATACATTTTAGTAGCACATCTGCACCAGCAGATGCTACGGCGTCCTGGAGGGGAAACTCAAACACGGGGGCCTCCATCGGGTCTTCTCCAGCAGACACATACGAATCATCTGAGGAATCTGCACAGTTTGACAAAACACAAGCCTGAAGACATGCTTAGGGTTTTTTTTTTTTGTGATCGAATTAGAGGAAGCCCCCCTCGAGTAAGGAATGAGTAATTGCTTAATTAAACTGAAAAAGAAGCAGAATCGAACTTTACAAAAAGCTTTAGGAAGCGAATTGAAAGAAGCAAAACAAATCTAACCTAACTCTGGAGACAGGGGTCGAGTGCGACGTTTCTTTCCTTTGGTCTTCGGCTGTTGTCCCTCTTTGGCACCAGTACTAATCTGCCGAGGCTCACTCGTCTTTACGAGAACGTCCTCCTCCATTTTTTCGTCTTCAACAATGATAGCAGGGATTCTTATCTTGAAGGCGGGTTTAGAAAGCTCCACTTCCATTTTCTCCTCCGTTGGAGTTACCGGTGACATCCTTGAGGCTTTAGGAGGAGGTTGAGGAGGAAGATCTTGCACGATGACTGACCTTTTTTGTACCAGTGGACTTTCAGGTCTGTTTTCAATTTTTCTTAACACGATTTCTATCGGCGTCTTTCTCCCCGAAGTCTCATCCTTTTGCGATGGTTGCGCAAGAGCGTCTTGGATGTGCTGAGATTCTTGCATTCGAGATACCCGTTGCACGAGCGGACTTGGAGGCCTTCGCTCGACCTTGCGTAACGTCATCTCAGCAACATTTCTGCTTGGCGACTCGGCCCTTTGTTGATAATATAACGCTGGGGATGACGACCTCTGAATGATTTCTGTAACTGGACTGACTCTACTTAACTCCCTCACTGATCGTTGTCCTGGTAGGTCAGATAGCTGCATTGACTCCGGGGTGCCTGCAACTTCTCCAAATCTACTGACGGTTACAGTTGAACCAGTACTTGCTGTCTTTAGCGGTTGGGATCTATGCTGGTCTTGCGGTATTTGCTGTTGCTGCTGCATTGGTTGCTGACTTATTTCCTTTTCTCTCTGTTCCTTTTCCCACTGGGCACGTTCCCGTTCTTGGAGCTTTTGAAGGACTTGTGGAGGAATAGGTTCGATTTTCCTGAGAGGCTGGCGCTGCTTGGCCTTCAGAGTGAGCTGTTCAGTTGAAAAAGACTTCTTCATATGAGGTTTGCCTACAAGTTTCTTAATGCGCTGCAGCTCCTCGGTGAACTTATTCTCAATGTCCTGGACTTTTTGGGAGACGCGGGGTTTCTCCTCCAGCGAAGCAGCTCTCTGTCTGAACATAGATCTTCGTTCAGCAGCATCCTCTTTCAAAGCTTCCCTAAGATCTTCCCTTGAGCTTTCTCTAGAGATGCCTAACCGGCTGCCTCCGTCATCTGAATCCACAGATCCAGCCCGATTGAACCCTGCCCAGGATCTTCCCGAGGTGGAACCTTCCGGAATATCGAGGCTTCGTCTCCGCTCTTCTAAGCCGCGGACCTTTTCAAAAACCTTCGAGCTCGCCCTGGTGAGCTTCGGGGATGGTCTGGGAGTAAATTCTTTCCGTGAGTAGTCGCTCACTGGAGTCTGAGGCCTGGAGTCTTGGGCGTTACCTTGGGACAGGGATTTTGGCTGCTTAACCTTTTCTTCAAACTCCCCAGGCACTGTGTCTTGGTATTCAGTTGGCAACGCAGTCTTCTTCCGTAAGTTGATAGGCGTAGTTGAACCAGAGCGACTTGGCATGGGAGAGGTCGAGGGACGTTTGACAAGTCTTGGGGATGGCGGTGGGAGGACTTGTGGTGGAGATCCTCTTGAAAAATCTGACTGGTTCCTGAAATAGAGGATTAAAGAATCAGTAGGTAATTGCTAATTCTGTAGTACTGTATTTTAGTATGGAATTTAGTATGGCTCATTTCTTTCTCACCTGGATGTATTAGAGCTATCCTCGTGTCCATATGTTCTTTTGTCATCTTCTGCAGATTTGTCCATCACTGCATCACATGTACAGAGGAGGTGCGACATGTTGCACAGGTAAACAATCAGTTACTTCAACTGATTATGAAACAAGGCAAATGTAAGGATCCACTGATCCAAAACATTGGATCAAATGACAAATTGTTAAAGGATTACTCTACTGACTAACCAATGGAACTAACAGTCAATCAGTTTTTTGCAGTTCCCTTCAGCTCTACAGAGAATTTTAGTGCCTTTGAGCACATTGTTTTGGTTTTCCAGCATAAACGTTGCTCTGTGTATGCTAAATGTTTACATTCCAGTCATAGAGACTTTTATTTGTCATTGTACAACATACAACGAAATTTCAGGTGCACTCAAGTACTGAACTCTACATAAATACATAAATAAAAGTAGATAAAATAGATATTATACTCTAAAATACAATAAATAATGCTTTCATTCATCATCCATTGTCCTCACTCATACTCTCATTCATGCCAGCTTATTTATCATGCACACCTTGCCAGCGTATGCAAATCACATGTTCCATGAAGGTAAAGTGCATTGTGTGATAAATGTCATCCAGGTCATGGTAATTCCAAGTGCTATACCGTAGGCAGCTGGGCTTGATTCAGTTTCTTGTAGATGTTTCGGCTCTCATCCAAGAAGCTTCTTCAGTTCTAACTATCTAAAGTTGCAACTCCTCTCCAGGTAGTTAGAGTGAAAAAAGCCCAAAAGCTTCTCTGATGAGAGGTGAAACATCATCAAGAAACTGAAACAAGTCCAGTTGCTGACAATATATCACTTGGAAGCAGAGCAACAGCTTCTTTTAAAACATATTAGAATTCTAAGTATCTATAAAGTTGCAGAAACCAGTAAAACAGAACACAAATAAAAAACAAAAGGAGTATTTGAAAGCTAGACACATGGTGGATACCTGTAGGCACAGCCTGGTCCTCAACATCCCCTCCATCTTCTTTGGTCTCAAATTGGTCTCCACCTTCATCCTCTGTTGTTTCGGAATCTGCGAAATAAAAATAAAAATAAAATAAATCAATGGAAAAAATAACGTACAGAAACAATCAGTGACCAATCAAAACCATTTACAAAGTTGAAGTCATACATACATTTGTGGGCATCAGAGGAAAACAATGTTTACAAAGTGGCAGCGGAAGAAGCAGAGGGAGCCCACTGTTACCATGGTAACCAACAAACTACATTATTCGGTTCAGTTTAGTCCTCAGCAGTGAAAATTCCCAGTGATGCTGAAGGTGACACATTTCAATCATGCATTTTTTTTAAAGGATAAAATCACAGGTGTGACGACAAAAGTGGTATGTTAGTTTTGAACATCACAATTAGTATTTTATAATCTGCACATCCAAGATTAAATGCAGTTCATCCGTTGCATTGGACTCTATTTAATTACAATCATGTGACTTTTAAAGTTGCCACCCTGAGGGTCTCATTAGCACAGCTAAGCTAATTGTACTAAATTTGCTGCAGCTGAATTGTTGCTGAGTCTTTATCCTCCATAACGATCTCATCAGCGTCTGTGCTAAATAGAGGTGTTTCAGTAATTTCAGGAGAAAATCAGCTTCTTCTTTGCTTCAGCTTCACCCTCTGGAAGATTTGACTATCTTCTATCTTTGCAGAGGAAAAAAAAAAAAACAGTCATTGGTAGAACTCAAAATAGAAGCACTATTGAGTCATTGGCATCCCAGCAGCTCTCATGAGGTGTTTGCTTCACAGTAGGTGGAATTACTTATAAAAAAATCAGAGGCTCTTTGTTGTTCCCTCGCAGTAAAAGAAGACAATAGGGTGGTATTGGCCATATTAACATGAAAGAGAAGTACTTGTAGTGCTTGTATGAATTTGGCAAAAGCACAAAATTCACCAAACTTTACACCGAAACCTGTTCATGAATGTCAGCAAGTTATTATTTTAATTGAAAAAGCAAAACGTTGCCGTCTCTGAGTGGTTTACATTTATTCAAAGCTATTAAATACACATTCAAAGATGCACATTAATGTGGTATTTATGTCATATCCCTACGCTGCACTTTTCAAAAATAAAACTTCCTTGGATGTTCGCAATGGAATCCTTTTCTCAGAATAGCACACGCGCTAATAAAGCAGCTACAAATGGAGATGCTCCCAAAAGAAATTTTAAGCGAACAGATTTTGTCCAGATCTCAAATACTGAAACCAAATGTTCGCCAACCAAGAACATGAGACCAACACGAGTCACTCCTCAAACCCAAAAAGTGATAAAACATCAACTGAGTAAACTGTTTTTTTTTTCTCACAGCTAATCCAAATGATTTGTGCAAAACCAAAATTGTAAGAGTTCTCTAAGCCACGTCAAGCTTCCGTCTCTCTCTACTCTGCCTTGATTAAATAAGAAAATACGATTTAAAAAGACTCCCATATGATGTAGGTTTGGATGGTTTGAGGATTAAAAGGATAAGTGACTCATGAGGAGATTAAATATGACAAAGCGAGCACAAGAAAACTGAAACACCAAAAAGTAAAATATGTTTCTGCATCATGTGCTTAACGGCTTAATTTTGGCCAGTACTGTACAAGAGCGCTTAATTATAGCTACGCTAGTATTAGCCATGTTAGTATTTGGCTCGAACGTTGGCAATGTCGGACAGTCCACCGCTTTGGTCCAGACATAAATATCTCAACATCTACTGGATTAACTGCCGTAGATTTTACACAGACATTCACGATCCCGAGAGAATGAATCCCTCTGACGCTGGTGATTCCCAGACAACTACCAGCAGGCCAAAGCTTTCAAATCATCTCATGAAAGGTCACTACAAGATTCAATGAAATAAAACTTTGTACAGACATTCATGGCTCCCAGACAACGTGCCGTTAAATGTAAAAAAAAGTACAGAGAAAGTATGTTTAGTTCCAATTATGCTGACTGCAAAAACAGTAAACCTTCTTTCGACTTGTTGACCACTAGTAGCACTATTGAGCATGTTTTTTTTTAATGAGCAGGTCACGCCGTACACGTTTAACAAAACTCCACTGACTGTAAGTTGATTCCGGGAACGTACAAAGAAAAATTGCAATGCACCGGAAACAGCCAGGAAGATTCCAGGCTAGCGAACATCAATGTAAACAAATCAAATTTAGTCAATGAGGACGGAAATGCAACTTTAAATTGCTTTACAGGAAAGGTTTGAATTGAAAGCACGCCTTTAATAGTAAGCAAGTTCTAGAAAAAAACAATTAGATGTCACAACTTTAATTGGTTTCTGTTATGGTGGCGGTGAGTTACTGGATGGGGTATCATTGTACATATCTCACAACAAAAACCTGCCAGTGAAACCTCCCTCAAGTTACATCTTCCAAAATGAGATTAGGATTTTTGCAGAGTTCTGCCTCAATGTCTCAGTTTTTGCACTCTTTGTTGTGACGTAAGATTAAATAAATACAAAAAAGGTTTTGCCTTTTAACCGTCTCCTTGATTCTATTTTCAATCCCGCTCATTAGAGATGTGTGTTTCCGGTGTCCCCACACCCTCGCCCTAACGAGCAACATCTGAGAAGCATTCCAACATATCAGCATTTTAGCGAAACTCTGAAAGTCTTCCGCAATTCTTTGAAGTTTATTCAAAGCGGCAGCGATGCCTCGAGTTTGGCGAAAGTGACTATATTCCGTAACAATGCTGCTCTGATGTTGTTTTCCGCCTGATTAAAGATGTCACTGGTCATTGCATCTTGCAGTGTCAGGTGAGAAAAACACTCTGGTAGCCAGTCGTTCCCATTGAACATTTTACAATCTTCTACGTTCGGGATACAATAAAATAGTTGAATCAGTATTGAAGGAAAAGATATTTGATAGAGATAAACGTGAAACAGCACTTGCCTGATTCTCTCTTTGGTCTGGATTTTTTTTCATGGCCACTGTTGGTATGTCCTCGACAGGTATTTTTTGTCTTGGCTTACACTCAGCAGCAGGGTATTCCCCGAGATACACTGGGGGTTCCGAGCCATTACTACACGCCTAAATCAGGTCATTTCCTACCAAGATCAGCATCGGCGAGTGATATCTCACTTGGATGTGCAAAGATATCCAACTTGTTATTTACTGTGAGTCTGCTGACATGCGAGTAAAAGCTTCTCAATCAAACGCAAACAAGAGAAAGAAGGCACTTTGGTCCATTACATAACAAGTTGCACCTCAGAGTGTCAGCACTTCTTCTGAGAGTATCCGTTTCTGTAGAAGCACAGAGCATAAACCTCCGTCCGCAGGTGCGAATGTCTGTTGAATGCACATCATCCACTCTGAGGGAGCCCCTCTGTCCGCACAATAGCCAGCGACAGTGTGAGCATCTTCCCCCGCTGCGTTCCACCCTACAGGCAGTGCACACCGATAGGCAGAAAAACCAGTGGGAGTGATCCAGCCCTCTCGAGATCAGTGCTCCACAGCATTGGATGACATTTTTCATTTTTCCCTTCCTCCCCATGTGTCTGTGTCTTATTCTTCAACTGGTGTAATGAGCCGACGTTGTGTTGTCGGCAGAGAAACGGGGGGAGAGAGTCGCTGCAACAGCTACAGGGACCTCCTCGCTCCTCTGCATTGCCTGAGCGCTGTTAGCTCTCGCAGCAGCAGCAGCAACAAAAAAAGAAAAAAGAAAACGTGTAACTGCCTGCTTAGACTGACAACACAAAGCAATCCTGCTTCCAGGGGGGATGCGATGGATTTGATTGCCGCTCTCGCTGCCGCACTCTCGTGTAGCTGTCGTACGTGACGACTTCAGCTGCTTTCTAAATCTTCTGATACATTCGGCGTATAAACTGAGTATTCCATAAACGTGGGAACATTTTGAATGACTCAGTATGTAAGGCTTGTTTCGCCCCGTGGCTAAAAAAGAAGAAAAAAAAAAAAAAGGCATTACTGCTTACACATTTCATTTCACCACCTAGTATAAATCGGTACTCAGAAATAGACGCGCTCAGGAATGACATTTCAATTCGCATAGCATCACACTGTGCTCAGGACCGAATAACACCGCGAGCATGTTGGGAGCTCGCTCACACACCTCAGTAAATAGGTATAAATAAACCTACTCTAAAAAAAGGCGCCGTGTTACTCACAGCGTTATACCCGAAGCTACACCAATAATGATTCATACTCGACATCTAATCACTGCGGCTGCAACTGTGTATTGTGTATAAAATGCGTAAATACCTACAGGTTTAATTACGCGCTCTGTTGGTTATGTAATCTCAGGTCACAGAGAGTGCCTCTTTGTTTCCTTGGCAGCTGCACTTTGTGTGGACCTTTTCTGTTTTTTTTTTTTCTAATATATGACTTCGACAAAGGGGATATCCGTCATGATTCTCAGCCTCTCTGACAAAAATAACACAATGTTTGTAGCTGCAGCGAGCTTTGGCAACGACTGTGAGCTGGAATAATGACCTGTTTCAGAATAAGAACGCATGTGTTGTGGTGATATTTCACAACGTGTAATCTTCAACACTTGCTGGGGAAACACAATGAACGCAGAGGCTGGCGGTCCATCCAGCTTTTCTTCCTATTTCACGGCTGGTTAGAATCACTTATTGACGCTAAAATGCTAAATATCGCACTTTTAACCCTGTATTAGCACGCTACGCTAATCAAAACTGAATATTAAAAGTTCCTGACAGCTGTAGGAAGATTTATAGCCTCAATTAGCTTGTTGGATTGAGCTTTGTTTTGATTTTACAGCCTGTGGATTCATTTCACATGAAAAGTGTGTCTGGCGTGCCGTTACGTTACTTTAGAAGATGGTGATGTGTAAACTCCACATGTTTAACGGCACGCTGTGGAGCTCTTCAACTGCCAAGTGGCCAAAAAAGTACATAAAAAAATAAATATTGCAGCTTAAAAACCAGTGGTTACACTACTAAAATGAAAATCTACTTGTTTAAAGCTGCATTAACTGATTCTGGAGACTGATTAGAATCACTTACTGCACCTTTACGTAATTTTCTGTAATCTAAGCCAGAGCGATTTGTTCTTTTCTTCTCTGTTTTCTATTTTTTTTTTTTTTGCCTTGTTTCAATACTCTTGTTTTTGCACAAGTCCAGAAAAATAAACCATAAGTGAAATTACCTCACCAACACTGGCAGAATCCTGACTTTGTGGAAGACAATGAAGTGTTGATTAACATTTATGCTCATCTTGGAAATGCGCCGGGGACATTTTTGTTGCTGGGTAGCAGATTTTTGATTACAGCAGCCAAAACTGTACAATTATATGATTCCACATTGAATTGAGTTAAAAAAAAAATCTTTGCCTTACTGTAAATTATTGCAATAGTTTTTTTCTATTGAAGAAGTATGTTTTACACTTAAAAGTAAATAAAATAGCAAACAGGAGACTTTGTGTGGCTGACGTTCTGCAATTTGCTGCGAGGAGGTTTTGCTGTTGTTCACGTTCATATGTAAGACAACATTATTTTCTATGTAGCAGAACTACAGGGGCTGCACAGGTTTGAAATAATGCAACATGACAAAAAGGCCAGATTTTTCCAACATAACGGCGATGTACGAGATCAGATACATTTTCCTCCACACTGTGCGAGACTTTTCTGTGAGACGCTTAATAATTGAAGACCTGAGACAGATTTCAGGATTCCAACCACTTTCACTCATTTATCTTTCATGAGCTGTTACACCTTTTATATCGTGTTCTACTGAATGTGAACATGGGAACTAAAAAAGCCCTCATACGCTGAATAAAACCAAGCGATTCTGCTGTTCAAGGTCATTTCACAGCTTTAACAAAACCCCTAATTACCTTTCAGGACGTCTAATCCGTTAAACAACATTGATTTGATGACGTACCATTAAAGCTATTTATTAGAGCGACATGGCGGGTTAGGGGGATTTCCACAGTGCAACTGCAGCTCCACCTGTTCACTCACATTCATGGACCAGGAGGAAGACAACATGGAGCACAAGGAAACTATCCAAACACCCTGGAGAGAGGCCATCGTCACGCTCAGAAGCGACCAGTCTAAAGTTCCCAGTATTATGTCTCCCCAAACAGTATAATTACTCTGCAAGCTTTAAACAGCCAGTATATGTTTTTAAATGGAATAACTATCAGCTACTACTAATCACCCGTATCTGCAGCTCCATTAGCTGCAGCTTTTTTAAAGTAACTGTTTCAGTTTTTCCAGCCTCCAGCTTTCTGCTCGGTTCAGCCTCACCAACCTCTTCAACCTCCAGAAACCTCCGGACATAACTCTGCACCAGCTGCTGACAAGTTAGCCTTATCTGCTAAAAATGTGATTATATCTCAGTCTTGTATATAGAGCTTGATTGCACTTCCCGAAGTAGAAAAAAAAAGGTTAGTCATAGCTGGTTTAACGATAGAAGATAGAAGAAAATAATCAATATTTCTATATGAATAACAGGTCGATGATCAAGGCTGCAGCAATCACCTATTTTCATGGGAAGAAAGTCAGGTAAAAGCGCTGTAGGCAACCTTACAAACAACAAACAGCAGACAGACAGAGTGAGCAACTAGCATAGTGGAGCATTCACATGCTAAAGCACCATTTTTTTTTTTTTGGTGGAGACTGAAACAGAGCTAAAAAAAGGTGCCCCGGGAAAACACTTGTTGGTCTGTGTCTGCTGAGATGCCTGAACAGGAAGAAGCAGCTACTGGCTAATGTGCTTCACAACTTCATACAATGGTCATATTTCAACGTTGTGCTTACAACTTGTTTTGCTGCCGACGCATGGCCAAGAAATCTGTTAATGTATATTTACAGGTTTTTTTTTATATATATTGCTTTATCTGTCTATCTTCTCGAATTAAAGAATAATGGATGGACCAGACGCTCAGAAGAGGAAAGAGTAACAACGATATGGATCGTGACATCACAACATACTGCAGAACATCCTTAATTACTAGATATTCTGGATGTAAAATTTGGCCCTTTGGCTGATCAGTTGAGGGAAAAAAAGTCATACAGGGCCAGGCTAAAATTAGCAGTGATGTCTTCCTCTGTAACAGGAGAGACGCTGGCCTGCTAACATCACAAAAATCTAAGGCCTGGCACATTCCACTGTATAAATAACTAGGCAGAGTTGGTGGACGAGGGGGGCGGTCCAGAGAGACATTTTCAAAGAGGGAGAGAGGGAGAGGGAGGGAGAGAGAGAGAGAGGGAGAGAGAGAGAGAGAAAGGTTCGGGCAGTATCATTGAGTGATAGGACAGCTGGAAACTACGCACATGGCAAAGCAGTCGAGAGCTGAATCAAACTGAAGGTTAAAATGGAGAGTCAAAGGAAAAGCTTCTGAACTAAAGAGCTGGTTCAAAACCTTGAAGGAAGCTGGAGTATTTCTTCGGGTTAGCGCCGCGTGACCTATATTTTGCGTAGAAATAAAACAATGTGCCACAACACGAAACAGAGGATCCAGGATCGTATATATATATTTAGATTTCTGCTTTTATAATCATCACTGACTGCTGTTGTCCAGCTGAAAGTGACAAACCTCATGTGGGAAGCTAGATGACTTCTTGTGTCGCCTGTTCACACGCAACCACCGTCTTTTTTTTTTTGTGTAATATCCTCAGTGTAGCATCATTACTGCTATACTGTATCTCAGGGCTGTGGTGAAACACTCGTTCCAGGATACTTCCCTATTGTACTGACGTGTTTCCACATATCGTGCCTCCCCTGATGCGAAGTGTGACGCAGTGATTAATCTGTGCAAACTGGAAACGACAGATTATCGCCTCTTAACTTCATTTTCTAATCTGTTCATTGATGACAAACTTAGTCCCAATTATTCACAGGAAGTTGAAAACAATTACATTTTAAAAGAAAAGCTCAATCTCAGAGTTTCTCTCCCGAGAATCACACTAACGTGGAGAGACGTGGCATGTTTTGTTGTCAGCATCTAGTCACTTTTTATTCTCATATCTGATGCCGCATCTTTTATGCGGACTCTGTCCAAACATCCACTATTTATTCAGCAAAAGCAAATGTAATTCACCGTGAAATCTTGCTGCCTACACTAAAAGGAACCCTTGTCATCGCGCTGTCCACTCTGCAGACATCACCATTCTTTTAGTACCCAAATCTAAGCGAGCGCGGTGAAATAAGCAGGTTATGTAAGCGCCCCTGTGCTTTATTCCGCGTCATCACAAAAATGCTATCGCCTGCCAAACCTTTACTCATGCTCAACTGATTGAAGGGTATTCAGCGGTGATAAGTCTTGACGTCTTGGCGCATGCAAATCCATGCTTACAAATCCCCTCTCAGCAGGAAAAAGGCAGTAATAAATTGAAGGATGAGTCTCCAGTGCGCCGTCATGCCGAGCACTGCAGAGCAATGACAAAGTGCTCGAGCTGATACGCGAAGGGCACATTTGTGAAGCTGGTAATGTCATTTTTCAAAGCAGCCGAGGTGGTCAAAGCACTCAGGTGAGCTGAATCCAGATCAGTGCTGGAGCTTTGTTGGATTTCACAGAGAATAGATACTTGTGAGCGTTCTCGGTTTGACATTGAGGAATCTGTGAAACACTCAAACCCGAGTTTTTTCGGCTGAATTTGTCAAAAGAAAAAGAACAATTTCTCTTTCAGCGTTTCTCCGCACACGGCTGGAATCAATTCAACTTTCTCTTCATATGCTAATCCCAAACAGCGATACCTACAACAAACACAAAAACACCTTTTTTTTCAAATTTGAAGAGCACATGGGAAACATTCAGCTAATGGGCCGAGGGACTTTCAAGAGCATCAGTGTCTTTGTTTGCTTAAACATCCAGGGCCTCCTCTGAAAGATAAACCTCACCTCGCTTCAGAAAAACCTCTCTCAGAAATGATGCACCTTTTTACCCTTTTGCACAACAGAGATGATGAATTCAATCCGAGTGAATGCCATTTTGGATAAACATCCAAAACGATGACACAAGTTACCAAAAATAGTTCCTATTGACACTGATGTCTTTCTACAGCACCAGCTGACGCCTTTGTGACCCGGTACAGCTGCCTTGGGAAACAGTTGTGGGACAACTATGTCCAAATGAGGCACTTTAAATTATTCAAGTTCACTCTAATTGTATGTAGCAAAGAAACATTTGAATGGCGTTGAATATATTTAAAAGGAAAAAAGGACAAAGGAGAGAAAAGAGTATTTGGATTTGGATGTGAAGATGTATTTTGTGCTCTTGTATATTTATGCATTTTGTTTCTTCTCTTTTCTTTTTTTTGGGGGCTGTGACACAGAAATTAAACAGCAAAGTCAAAAGAAAAAGCTGCAGATCTGCATCACCTGACCAAGAGAACATGTGTTGCGTTAAATGGAACACATGTTTTTCTCTTGGTTAACACGTTTTCTCTCATTAAATGGAACAGGAAGTAAAACAGGCTCGTATTTCTAGGTAGTTCTTGCCAGTCAGGCGGCTGGGCCTCTTGAATGACTTGAATGAGGCTTGCTGGGTAATTTCTAAGGAAGTTAAAACCTCATGATAACAGTCAGCATGACAATGATTTCACTGGTATTCTTAAAAAAAATGGTGCATTAGAGGAATGTGTTGTCTACATTACTATGAAGGTCTTCCTTTAGACTAACTGTGGGTTTGGCTGTCAAGTCCATTTAAAGTATTTTAAAGTAGTTCAGGTTTATCAATAGTTATATTATTTGTTTACACACCACGTGAATGCTGAGAAATAAACTCATAAGAAGAACGACCAGAAGACCGAACAAGTGTGATGTTTTAAATGTTTCCATGAGTTTTACCTTCACCAAGATCCAAGACAGCCAGAACAGCGCTGCTCCGGGCCTCTCCCAGGTGGTTGTTGGCGATGCAGGTGTAGAGGCCAGCATCACTGGGTTTGCAATCCCTAATCCAGAGTCCCCCGTACTCCTGGTTCTCCATGTTGAGAAGGTCATCGTTGTGGTACCAGTATAAAGAAGGCTGGGGATCTCCGGCCACAGTTACTTTGAGACGGATGTCGCAGCCCGTCCCCACGGCAGCGTTCCTCATTTTGCGGATAAATACAGGTGGCGTTTGGATGGGATAACCGGGTCCTCGAGGGTCCGGGACGGCTTGCTCGGGGCTCGCTTTGGACCGCTTTGGGGGGAGGATGGGGCTCGGGGGTTCCATCGCTTCATCTGCTCCTTTTTTAAGGGTCATTTGCACCTCGGCCTTTCTCATGATTGAGCTGATCTGGTAGATCCTTCAATGGATCCTCTAACTGTGTCAGTGGATTGTAGCTGTAACTAACTAACTAACTAACTAACTAACTAACACTAGGCCCTCTCTAGATCAAAATCCAGTGGGGGCATTAAGAGTTTAATGTCAAGAACATTCTCACATTTTGAATTTAACATAGTCTACAGCTTTAATTCACTTGGAAGGGCAAATGAAAATACTTAGAAACATTTCTGCCATGGGTTCATTCTCCTCAAAGTGCTGTTCTCTGATCTTAGTTGTTGTCCGAAGAAGAAAAAAAGAAATAGTTGATTACCAGGTAATTATGCAGTTAGAGATAGCTGCCACCCTCCTGCTCAGAGGTATTTTTAGGGCAAGACCCACTGGATCATGTTGCATTAACAGCTCCCTCGACTTGTCTCTTGGAAGTGACGGCCTTGCTTTTTCCTCCTCCTTTTTCCTGATGTCTTTTTCAGCCTCTTGTAACCGTTTCCCCAATTAGCTTGCAACTTCTCGTAACTTCTCCGCAGAACAAGGTGTGTACGCCTTCAGTGAGTTTTTCCTCTTTATTCCCAGCGGCCTTGAGTTCCCCGTCTTGGCTTTCTCTTTTGAATGCAAGCATCCAGTCCTGTCCAGCAAGTTGCACAGTGTCCCCCCCCTCCCACTCTTGTCCCACGAGCTAAATCACCCCACTCATGATTCTCCCCCTACCTCTGCCAGTCAGTCCGGAGGGGGAAATGACAGTCAGAGACCAGAAAGTCCTACAATGACAGCTGCATGGTGATCCGTCTGCCCACTTACCACCAGGCTCCCGCCCCCCTCGTCATTTTTAGCCAACCTGAGGTCAGTAGCACATGCGAGATGGTGCAACACTTGGCACCGAGGAGGGCGTGGTCTGTATGGGACAGATATTTAATTTGTAGGTCAAATGTAGAGGCCGACGTGGGTTTCCCAGTTGTGTTGAGGTGGTCAAATATCATGAAAAGATAATACTATCATTGCATTAACATTGCGAACTAGCAGCTGTGGCCCCATAAAGGATATTTTAAGTATCTTCTATATTTACCGTCAAAGTTGAGGCGGTCTCGTAGACTGCATACAGGAAGTATGATGAAGCACATTCACTGGAAATTGGTGATTAAGTAGTAAAACACCTGAAAAGGGAAGGGAAAAAAAGTTAGCATGAGGTATGCAATCCTACTATCAGTGCCTTAATAAATGTCAAGAAATGTATATAATTCTAGCATATTGGCATAAATATGACAACACCATCAATAAGTAGTCAAATCGCCTGTCATAGCTCAACAATTTAAAGTGCAACTACAACTTTTAACTTAACATTACAGCTAAATAGCTACTTACTACACATATACGCCAGATTCTCAACAAATGAGTTAAGTGCCTAACATGAGCTAACCTTGCTTGAAATGACATAAAGTCCAACATTTGGTCACTGATTTAATGTTGTGAATATAAACTATTGCTACACACACACACAGTGCTTATATGTTGCTAACAGTTAAGCTAGCGGTAGCAACACATTCTCAACAAATTAGCTAGCTTGGTGTCTACTGTTAGCTGAAGCTGCTTTAAGAAGTGTTAAGTTAGACATGCAGGACTTGAATGATGTGGTTTGAAGTTGTGAAATAATGCTTGAAAGAAGAGCACATAACTTACTCTGCTAACTATCAAGAAATGCAATGTTGTAAAAAAAATATTTACCGGGTAAAAACTAAGCAACTGGGTATTTGAAATGGATTTAACTAGCCTACTAACATGGGGAGCTAACTTATCAAAGCACCACCACAAGCAAAAACTCAACTCAAAGCTCAAACATAAGTTTATAATATTATAATGTGAACTATTAGTGTTGCTACACACAGCTAGCATGTTGTTTCTAACAGTTAACGCTAGCTGTAACAACCAATTATAACATCCTTGGTAACAACACATGCTCAGCAAATTAGCTAGCTGCCTATCGTTAGCTACACTGGCCTGAAACAATAGTAAGTCCAACTTGTGGGACCTGAATGATATAGTTTAATGTTTTGAATAAGACTTACCTTTGAAGAAAAGCACATAACTTATCAGTCTACTAGCCATTAGCAGATTCAAGGAGGTGACAAACACAATATGCAGTTGTCAGATACAGTAACCTACTTTGAGCTAATGTTAGCCTCTCACAGTAAATGTCAATGTTATTTCAAAGCTGTTTTATTTAATCTTCATGGTGAATTGATTATCTAAGAGGCCATTAACTTGACATGACACCATGTGTTAGCTCTTGTTTTGTGTGACGCATTAAAACCTCAATCGACCATGACAACACTGATTTAATGTGGCAATCTAATCTTTCACTCACATTTTCTTCTTCTGCTTTTAACATGGGCAGCTGTGTCTGTCAGCTGCACTCCCCAGAAATCACTTCACAACACTTTTTTAAAGCAATTTTCTTTCTTTGCAGAGGCAGAAAACCTCCTGACCTCCAATGATTCCCGTATTGTTGCTGCTGCAGTCATAAATTCTATTTCGAGCTGCTGTGGATGTAAAAAAAAAAATAAAACACTACTTGCTGGATTAGTCAGAGGGAAGTCCTGTCTTCTATCAGCTGTTTATGGTAAATTTAGAAGCTTTCGTGACATATGAGGTTACTCAGCAGGGTTTTATTGATCGGAGACACAGAGCAGTGTATGTCTAAATAAAACTTTATTGACAATTGAAACTTTACACAATGCAAACTGTTTGGCACGTGGATAACATCCTGCTGTCTTTAGCTAAATACACATAAAACTCAAACTGACAGTCGTACAGATATTACAGTACATAAAACACAAAACTAACATTGAGTTAGGCGGTTCTGCACCAGTAACTTTATTATATTTGCCAGATATTTTACCATCAAATGCTGATTTGTCTCAACTCAAAGTCCAGTTGTAGCATTTACACCAAAGTGTTCATCAGCGGATGTATTGTCTTGATATTGTGACACAGTATTGATGTGTTGAAACACACACACACACAACTTTTGCACAGTTTCCCATCAGAACTTCACTTTTGAAGAAAGAGAGGGGACTTCAGGGGAATTACTAAAGATGTTTACAGCTTATTTAAGAAAGCAGCATGACCTCGATGTACACTGGATTCAAAACAAAGATAAATAATAAGAAAAAAAAATAGACAAAGGCATGAAAACATATTTACAGAAGTAGCAAAAATAAATTGTTTTTTTTTATTCGTTGAGTTAAAAAAAGTTTAAAAAAAAGAAAAAATACAAGCTGTTGTAAAAAAAAAAACGTATCAAAACTACTCAGTTCTATGCCAGCACTTGAGCTCACAGAGTAAATACACTGATGTGATCGGTTCAGAGTGTCTCTTTGGTGTCCTCACATGAATGTGGAAGTGATTTCTGACGACAGCGAAGACCTGCTGCTCCTCGACACCGACGTCCTCTCCATGATGCCCATCTTCCACAAAAACTGGAACAGCCTCCTCCTGAACTTCTGCCCTACGAAAGCGTACAGCACCGGGTTGACACAGCTGTGCAGCAGGCCCAGACTCTGGGTGGCAAACATGGCCCGGTCCACCGCCAACCTCGCCGGGCACTGGTACGGCACTATCTTCGACCTGAAAAATGTGTCTGTCATCACTGCGATGTGGTACGGCGTCCAGCAAAGCAGGAAGGCGACAACCACGAACACAATCACTCTCATGGCTCGTTGCCGCTGAAACCCCCCGCGGATACGAAGCAGGCGCCGGATGGTTACTCCGTAGCAGGGCAGCATGATGGCCAAGGGGATAAGAAAACCCAAAGTGTGGCGAAGAATCCTGGTGGCCAGCCGCCATATGTCGGCCTTGCTGGGATCGTACTGTTCGTCGCACACCCACTGGTGGGAGGTTGGAGAAAGCTGGGAAGAATTAAAAAGCCCCGGCATAGACAGAAGTGCTCCGACAAACCAGACACTGGCACAAACTCCCCAGCTGACCGCCTGTCGGTTAGCCTTGCGTGCCTCCATAGCTCGCACGATCACCATGTAGCGATCCATACTAATGCAAGTCAGGAAGAGGATGCTGGAGTAGAAGCTCAGCTCTTGGAGGATGGTGACAATTTTGCACATGCCGTCTCCGAACACCCAACCCTTCGTAACGGCGGTGGCCCAGAACGGGAGCGTGACGGCCAGCAGGAGGTCCGCGACCGCCAGGTTGAGGAGGTAGAGGTCGGAGGGAGTCAGCGCCTGCTTGCTGAGGCCAATCACCAGCCCCACTATGAGATTTCCAGGAATCGCCAACAGAAAGATGAGGATGTAAAAGATGCAGACAATGACCGTCACTGCATCTGGGATGGCGAAGGGGGTGCAGGGCTGCGTGTCCGGGTCGACGACAAAGTCGGAGTAATTGTAATTATAAGACAAGTTTAGCTCGTCGTAGATGGAGCCGAAGTCTAAGGCAAAAGCAGATGTGTTTGGATCTGAGGACAGCAAGTGAAACAACATTTTAATCATGCAAAATACATGTAACTAATATAAACCTGTTAACATAACAGGGAGTCTGCAGGTCTCAGAATCTGTCTTTGTTCGGATCAGTCATCTTTTACTCATGCAAGTACTGACAGCACGGCCCGGCTCAGCAGTTTGTCTGTGAAACTAAATTATATAATCAACTCCAAATTTGTGCAGAGATTACTGGCAGACCTGTGGCACACTACTTTCAAGCAGCTCATAACAAAAGCACGCTCAGACTTGCCAGCAGCGTCTCTTGTGACCCCTCAGTCGTTTTTTAAAATGGAGAGCTTCTGCTCTGCGATCGGCAATTTAGAGCTCGTTTGAACATTTCAGCATCCTGAAGGATTATTTTACACCTTACTTGACTGTTGCTAAACTAAAATCAGTGTGTTGCTACGAGGATATTATGCGATATGTACGTCTATGAATACGTGTCACACGTGTGTGAACTTCTTAAACGTAACCGCCCGAAGACGCCAAATGAATTTCAGGAAGTGATAAAAGAGTGTTTGGTATATTATATCAATTTGTATCATATGGAGGTATGAAGGCAAGTAGTCAACTGTAAAAGTAGGATTCACGTAGTCAAATAGTTCTTGGATTTGATTAATCCACATTTTGTATAAAGTACAACAGTATGTCAGAGAGTAAGTAATGCAGTGTGAGGTTCAGGTTAAGATCTGTGAAATCAGAAATATAGACTCACATGCAGAAGAGCTTAAATGATATATAAATTAAATTAGATTTAATTCAAATTCAAGACTGTTTAAGACATATAATGTTGAATTTAAGAACTTTTAAGACTATCTAAGGACCTGCAGACACCCTGACAACAGATACATACATACAAAGGTCATCACAGTACGTCTGAACATCTTCACAGTAAAGCAGAAACTAATGTGATGCACAGTCGTCAACATATCCTGGAATAAATAACATGAAAGAAAAAAAATTTTTTTTTGTTTTGACTGTTTGTCAAGTAACTGGAGCTAAAATTAAAAAAAAAATTACATAGACTTTCCATCAGAATTTAGAAACCTGTCTCTTTTCGTTGTTTATATGTACTGATTTAAATGTCAATCATTATAAATAATTCATAATGCGCGTTATTCTTCTAAGGATGAAACTACTCACCGGTCATTTTGGTCTCTTCTCTGCAGGAGGCACTGAGTATGTCACTCTATGACAGACAAGGACGTATCTATGTATCTGTCTTCACCCCTCCCATCACCCTGACAGCAGCGCCCACCTTCCTGTTTGCCGTCATGGACACATATCTTTGCTCTACAAATCAAAAAAAGGGAAGATATGATTTCAAACACAATTGAAAAAAAAGATATCACACTTTGAAGTGTTTCAGGTCGTCAGCATCATGTTTCTGTGGATGCTGTCGACTCAAATCTGATTTAGTTTATTGAGAGATGTGTTGAATTATCGTATTCTTAGAGATCTTCACCACATTTAGATTAATGTACCTTTTCAATGAAATGTTTTGACGAGCTTCTCTTTAGACGTTTTCACCGTTTTCTATATCAGTATTACATCTTTTAACTCGCAGCATTTCTTTCCTATCCAAGTCAGAGGGTTTGTTGATATGTCAGACTGTGTTGTTGTTCCTGAACCACGTGGCTTCCCCATAAACAAACCGAGGACACATCGTCTGAATCATCGGTGTCATGAGATATGCTGTCACACTGTGTGCGAAAAATCGAAAGAGAAACCAACTAGTTCATGTGAGGTTTGTGTTTTCTAATTGAAAACGGGATAAATAATCAAGATATTCTACTTCTATCTCGTTTATTTGATGCCCTTGTTTATGCTGTAAGACTACAAGAAATTTGTAATATATAAGAACAAATTGGGTTATTTGTCCGTTTAAAGAACAGAACCCACAACGAGTGATGGTGCAACAGGCTGATATCAACCTGCACATAAATTAAAAAATGCCCTCAGCCACATGATGCGAGGTTTGACCGCTGCTGAGAGGAAGTTCGCAGCTCATGACAGGCATCTGTGTTGACACATGAGCGACTAGCATCACATTTCCTGCCGCACTTCTCGTGTGTTTCAACTTCCAGTGTCACAAGTGCTGCAGGTTTTTTTTTTTTTTTTTACAAGTGGAATTACAACAACATGTTTTGTACATACGGGTTTGAGACCCCGTGGGAGAAAAAAGAAAGAAGAGAAAAATAGACATAAGAGGAGTTTTTGTAAGATGTGGACAGACTTTGTTCTTGCTCAGCTCAAGTTCTACATCTCATGTAGCTCGAGGGCAGATAAAACCTGACAGATGGCTCCACCATCTTGGCCACGTTCATTTCTCCTTTGAATAAAAATAAAAATAAAAATGTGACACTGATATGCGCGAAAACAAAAGAGAGCTGTTATTTCGTCTGACAGATTCCTTTGTATAGCGTGACATGTGGATATGTGGATTAATCTCTTAGAATAGCAGAAGCAAGTGCGTCAAAAGCGAAATGTGTTTTAACGTGAACATCCGGAGACCACTTGTGTTCAGGTGCTTGGTGCAACAAAGGATGTGAGGAAACACGGGGGTTCTGTTTGTATGCAATGCATTGCTTCAAAATGGAATACTTCATGTGAGGGCTTTCGGTTTATAACAGTGTAAACGTTACACTATGAGAAGGGAAGTTAAATAGTTCCTCCAGCTCTGCTTAATTGCGTGATTTTACCACAACCTGCTTTAGAAACAAAAAAGGGGTCAAAAAGACAGGATACTCAAATGTAGCACAGACGTATTCTCTACAGTAACAGATGTAGTTTATGCTTGCAGCCACTAGATGGTGCTGTAGAATTCAAACATGAAGTTCTGAA
>OMLP01023268.1:0-16692 GCA_900302685.1 Spondyliosoma cantharus | reverse complement strand
CGTTATAGTCAGTGTTACTCTGTGGTTGGGCACACACCGAGTACATTTCTTGACCACCATCATTTTAGTAGCAGTAATCATATTTCACTTGTAACGTGACAGGAGTAAGCATGCGACGTAAAAGGAGTTGGTTACCTCACTGAGAAGTTGGAGGTTTGCAGCCTGTCACTTGCAGCTCTTCATTTTACAGCTCCATCTTGTTCCATTACTCCAACAGACCGCATGAAACTACAGGAAATGACGCATGTGATGATGAAACAAAGCAGTGGCTATTGAACTTGCTGAACACATTGTGTTTCCTGTGATTAGCATACTTCAAAATAAAAGTTGTCTTGTGTTTCAACACCACGTAGAAATTTTAATTACAGTTTGAAAATCAGTTTCTGATTGCAACGCCACTGGCATAAGAGAAGGGGAGCCGGGTGGCTGAGACAGAGACACCATTCACCCTATTTCAAGACACTAAACCAACAACATGATTTAGAATCGGTTATCTTCAGGTAAAAAAGTTAGCAGTACATTAATACAGTGCTCTAAAGATAGTGTATTTTCTAGTAAAGTGATATTACTGTTGTCACAAGCTTATTATTCAGTGTGGAACATTTACCACAGTGGCAACCCTGGTCGAAATGTGGGTAAGCTGTACTCATGTGGGCAAGATTTCTTCTCGGAGACGAACAATGTTCCAGGGAGAGTCCCTCTCTGCTCTGGTTTGTCATATGTTAGCAGCTGCACAAAGTGGCCTGCCCCTCATCTCAACAGATCACAGGTGCTGGAACTCTGCCCTGCTCTCATTATCAACCCAAATTCAATTATGTAATAAGAGGCCTCAGCTCCTATGAAGTTGAATGGAATTGATCTTGATAAGGAGCATGGACCCGTGAAATCTGCAGGGTCTGTGACCCACAGACCAAATAATAAGAAATACTGAGAAGATAGATGAGGCTGCCATGATGAGCAGAGACCTGCTGTGTGCGTGCTTGAATCTGTTTGTGTGAGTGTGTGTCTGTGTAAAAATCTGGTGTCCAGTACAAGCGTTAGTGTCATATTTAGTAGTCAAGAATAACCTGTCTGTGTGAGTGTTTTGTGATTCTGTATGTGTGTGTGTGTGTGAGACACTTTTTAACTGAGCAGGAGATGGTAAACAGAAAGGTGAATGCGCACAGGGATTGATGTCATTCAGGCAAACACATGTACACACACACAAACACATTCCTCTGTTTGTGTGTGTGTTTGTGTGTGTGCGTGCATGCGTGCATATGTGTGTGTGTGCTCTTCTGTTGACTGAGCCTCCCAGGCCAGCCCCAGCCTGGATACTTGTCCAAAGCACTGTACTTTCATGTCAATTTGCCATTTCACAAGGGGCGGAAGACTCGCTGCGCCATTCACAATCAACATCTTGGCTCTGGATGAAAAGTTTCCATGGCAGAAAACTTAGACAACACTGTGCTTATCTTCATGTAATGACTCGTGCTTTTTAAATTCAAATCTTAAATCTTAACAAACTTTTTATTCTTCCATTATTTATAACAATGTCTCCACACAGCGTTAAAAAAAACCTTTTGCAATTCCAACAAAAACGAAGAAAGAGTAGCTCAGATTACAACACACACAGAGTGTGACGTCACTATGCGTTCAGGACACCATTACTGCACTTGTTTGTCTTTGCATATCAGATAATTACATGCTGCTATATTCAAGACCAAAATCTCATGTATTTATACTTTAAATAAATTAACACTTTTAGTCTGGTATCATAATGTAAGACGACAGGGCAGCATCAATTTTTCAGTCTTATATTTTACTTTTAATGTTCTGCTCCGCCTGATGTGTTTGGATATTACTGATTGGTCCCTTATCAACACACGGATTTATAAATTGAAGCAACTTCAGTTGCTGTACCTCATCTGTGCAAGCCTGTTCCTAATACAGCGTTGCTAAACACCCGGAGCCCTTGATGGGGGAGAGTGGGGTCACCTGCATTTACCCCAATGAACCATTTATTTACAGCGATGGCGGATCGCGGAGCCTCTCAATAGTTCCCAGGAGTTGCAGCAGAATAGATCAATTGGGATGCCCTTTTAAAAATAAGACAAGAAAATAATCAAGTTGTATATTATTATCACATCTGAAGTCTCGAGTTAATGAACTTTTGGGAACTATCATAAGTCCCCCGAAACTCATCCAAGAAGCCTAGTAACACCTACACTCTGGTAGGCACTGATCAAGTTGATCTATCTCTTGTGTGTGCTTGAATATTCTCAATGATCGTTCAAGTTATCTATACGATTAAGCCTTAAGCCTCAAGCCTCAAGGTGATTCATTTAAAAAAGCATCTTTATTTTCAGGCTTTTGCAGTTTGGCTCGATAGATTGTTCTTAGTGAGTCCTCGTTCCCCAGAATCTCTACAGCGCAAATGACAAGTGCAAACCACACTAGCCATATTTCAATGAAGGTTGAAATTGTTATGATCTGCTTTAGGGCAGATCCATTTTTGTGTGTTTTTGCGGTTTTGGTCTTCCCTATGTCTGTCTCCCTCTTGTTACCCCTCCCCTGTCTGTTTCTCCTTGTGTGGATGTGTCTTCCCATTCCTGCAGGCAGCACCAGGTGATCCTCATCCACTCATCAACCTCTTCTATAAAACCTCCGGTTCCCCAGCAACTCATCGTCAGATCGTACTTTCAACCTCCGTGGTATCAAGTGCTCTGACTCTGACTCCCTAGTGTTATTTCTGAGTTCAGTGCTGTTGTACTTGTGTGGCTAATCCTGTTTTGTTCTCCTTTGCCTCAGTCCTGTTCCCTGCCTGCCTGCCAGCCTGCCTGCCCGTTTTGTTTGTTTGCTTGCCTGCTCGTGAGCCTGCTTCGTGTCAACGCTTCCGGGTTCGCTAATCTCCACACCACAGCACATCTAGGTGTTGGACATCATCGGTCCTGACTGTGAGTCTCCCACCAGCTGTTCCAGCCAGCCGGCCGTACACTGGTCACCGCAGGGCACGGCTACATTACCACCTCTTCAGAGAGCTTCCGGCGAAGCGCAGCCAGCTCGGCTATCGACTAGCTACACGTCAGCATCTGACTCACGACATTGCTAAAATAAACTTTGTTACCAACTTATCTGTGTACCTGGGTTTGTGTTTGGGTTCAGATCCCTGTTTTGTCCATAACAGAAATGGCCTGGAATGATTCTTTAGTGTATACTCAACAAGGGATTCCTAGGGTGACTCAGCAATGGCCTTTCACGAAAACCAACATGACTGGAGGAAGTTGCTGATCGTACACATAAATTGTGAAACGGAATAGGCCAGTGTGTCAAGGACAGGATCTTTGTCTTCTTCTGTAACTGTTACTCCTGGTTCCTGTAGCACTACAGTCAAAATGGGACACCTTGAAACAATTGAAAACCTTGATCAATCACACCAGAAAGTATTTCAAAGATGTACTATTTATACTCTGGATTTGTTTCTTCATATTCCTGCAGCAAAGAACACATCATAAGTCAAGCTGAGCCAAACACTCAACGGTGTGGTGCTGGTTTTGTGAGACGGACAAAAATGACATGAATTTGCACATGTGCAGTGCATCTGAGTGGTTGTTTTTGTGCACGTGTGCGCCGGCGTGTACTTTATGTGGCGACCACTGAGAGTAAATAACCACTGAAGGAAGCTGTCATTTGTTCAGATTTTATTTGGATTGTCTATGTTCCCTTGGCAACTGGTGAAGGGGATTAGTAAGTACTCTGTCTGGTCTTAGAGGTCAAGGATAGCTCGCTGTCATTCTCTCTTCTGTCACACACACACACACGCAAACACACAGACTCTCAAAGACATAAAGCTTTTTTTTTTCCTGCCACTTGCCCCTGTGCTCTTGGTTTAAAATGCAAAGCTACGGGAGATTAAAAGCCATAGTCCTGACTGTCGGTCTCAGACTGCCGTCACCGCTGTTTGAAAACACATTTTGTGCAGTCGGTCTGAAGTCAATAAGGTTGCAGAGGAGATAAGGCAATAGGCAGATAGAGGGAGAGGAGGTGAAAGAAAGAGAGAGAGAGAAATGGTGAAGAGAGATAGGCGAGAGGTCAACGCGCAACAACTTCAACAAACTCGCACCCCTTAAAAAACACTTATGCATTATCTCTGTCCATCTTTTGCTATCTCTCCTCCAACAGCCTTCCTATCTCTGAGGAGCTGAATGGGACTGGAAAAGCTGAGTTGGGTGGGAAGATGTGTTTTTTGTATTGATGCCTAATCCAAAAGTTGAAGGACCAGGGAAGCAATAAAATATGGCTTTCAAATCCATTTGGAGATGAATGGGAACCAATTTGGAGATTTTTCTTAAGCGCGGGTAAAAAAAAGACAGTTGACTCCTTTCCCATTGCCAGTTGACGAGTTTGCCTTCCTGTCGTTTTTGTTTTCTTCTGGTGGGTCACGTTCGATGTCACAAACAGACATATAGAGTTGAAAGCAGCATGGAGGCCTGTAACAAATTTACGGTGGTATCTTTTTATCTTTTCTCTCTTTCAGATTCAACTCAGACTGAACAAAGTCCAACAGTGCTTAAACAGAGACAGATGGAAAAGTATTTATGCAGCATCACCCAGACCTTAAACGCACACCACAGAATGCATGGAAAAGGGGCATAAATTAGCATGTCTACACAGGTGTTATGTTTCCATCACAGCCGAGCGGAGCTGAAGCCAATAAACCAATGTGACCAATTGTATCCTCTCTGAAGACAAAAGCCACAAATTGTTTTTTTTTGTCCTGAGAGAATGGGGGCTTTACCATACATAATGTTTAGATAGACACCTGTACTCATGTTTACAATAGTGTGGGCAGAATCTGGCAAAAGACGATTTTCACAATAGTGATACAGTGAAATGTCATTACGACAAAATAACCATGCAACAACACAGCATTTACTCGAACATTGTGTTATAATTCCATTTCCTCTTTTTTTTTTTTTCTACGTGAATGAGCAGTCACATTTGACAAATCGTAAATGATAACAAACCATAAGGATAGTTGCATGGATATTTGAAGAGCATTAAACACTGTAACTGTAAAATGTTAGTCAGAAGTATACACTGAAAAACACACACAGACATACACCCACATACACACACACTGAAGGTTACAATCAAAGAACGGAAGTTAGAAATGTGAAACCCCTTTGCTCTGATTTGATTTGAATGGCTGACCCAACTGAAGGAGAGAAGGGTTGAGCAGGGGACATGGGAGAAACACAAAAGGATGAGCATTATGGCATTTCTCTTACTGTCATTATTACCCTTATTTGAAGGACCCTGATTTCCTTTTACTTTCTGTACACCTCACTGTTAATATAATTAATGTAATATTTTGCTGTTTTCCTTGAAGGGGAAGATATACAGGCATAGTCTGTGGCGCCAGCAATCTAAATAAATAAATAATGTAACATTACTTGTTAATCTTAAACCTGAGAGCTGCAATAATGAGACACATTAAGAAATAAATGAAATAAAACGTATACTGCTTTTGTACCTCAACACATCAGGCTCTGCACAAATGTATTCCTCGATCTCCATTTTTTTTATTTCCCATTATTATTTAACTGCAATGTTATGTGGGTCATTGAGAAGTGTTTCTTTAAGGTAGGGTGCTGATGAAAAAGGCATTTAGTGTATGTCAATAAGTCACAGAAAAATGTGTGAGCAGTGAAACAAAAAGTCAGAAACATTTTGTTGAGGTCAGCTTCTGTTCACTGCTGTGCAGCAGGGGAGTACGCACACTGACACACACCTACACACTTCTACTGCATAAAGGCGCTCATTTAGCAACAAGTTGCATAATGATTTAAATCTTTTGAACAACATGTTTCAGCGTTTAAAACCATGGATTAAAAAAAACAAAAATGAAAAATAAAAACTATGAAACATGAAGAGAAGAAAGTTTTCAATCAGCCTTTTTCTGTTCTGGTACCACTAAAAACGTTGTTTGTCAGTGCCTTTCATGGGACTTTCATACAGGACACCGCTGTTTGTGCTCAGTGTGAAACCAGAACTCGATGGGGAGCTCATTAAACTTAATAATGTAGTGAAGTAATATACGTAAGGCAATGTAAGTCAAATAGGTATGGTAGGTACATTTGTAACGTATGTTACAGAAGTTATGTAGGGATTTTAACCCAAACCACAATATGTTCCTAAATCTAACCAAGCTGTCCGACAAGTGTTCATTACAGGTGATGTTGTTTGCTGTCAAGCCGTTACAGTCATGTAGTTTTAGGAACAGTGATATGTAATTTTGAAAGTTTCTTAGAATTAAACTATTCATTCGTTTAGGTGTGATGATGTGTTATACAGGAAGTAGGAAGTGTAGGAAACCCAAAACAGTCATCTACACAGCCATAAGAGGCCCTGATCAGGTAGATGTAGGCCGTTTTAAGAATTGGCACTAATGACTGATGACTGATGATGGTTGAAGAAAGTGTTATAATATTTCCAGTGCTGCACTAATACAATGTCATGCAAGCTGTATGATTATACCGTATAAAAAAAAGAACAGTTAATCTGTCAGTTGAGACAGATTAACTGTTCTTTTTATACGGTATAATCACGAAGAGTTCAAATTATAATAGCACTCGCTGAAGTAGACACTTAACTATCTTAGAAAATGGCTGGGAACACCGTGGGATGTTGCAGTGAGAGGAGAGTGGAACAGCGTTGAGCCCAGAAGTGGCATCGGCACTTTGGCTCTCTGTCGTGAAATACTGCTTTTGAACACAGCTCTGCCTGATCCTGCTGCCGACTTCCATGTTTCAGCTTTTATCTTTTGTTTTATGTGCTGCTAGTAAACATAACTCCCGATGATGACGTTGTGTCAAAGGTAAGTACTGTTTCGCCCTTTTTTTATTTCTGTGTGTGCATGTAGGCACTGTGTGTTAGAGGCATTGTTTCCTAGTGTTTTAATTTTGCCTTTCAAAAGGGCAGGTATAAAACTTGATTATGATGTGAGCCATTAGTGCGGGATAGTGCGGTGGCAAATGAAGCCCATTATGGCAGAGCACATTCTCAGCGGAGTCTCTCTATTAAATCACAACACTGATGAGGAGATGGGAAGGTGATATGTAAAACACTGGCTGGCTAATACAGCTTACCTTGTAGCATAGTAATCATGGACCTGTTGATTGCAGTATAATTCTGGACCGACCTTAAACGGCAGTAAGTATTGCTCTCTGTGCACCATGGCAACAATGAGTTTTATGGCTCATTAGGTGCGTGGGTGGTTTCGTGGAAATGCAACCACATTTCTTCAGAGTAATTGACAGATTCAATTGTTCTTGTGGAACACTGTGTCAGTGTAAGGTGTCCATTAATATACCAGATGCAGACAAATCACCGCCTACTCTAAGCTAGTCAGCCCAGTAGGCTGGACACTGATCGGCTATCATGCTTACACTGGGGAAGTACACCCACTCCATCAGGGAGCCCATCCCTCACTTAAATATACCTACCAAGCAGTTTCCAACTTAGATCCACCCCTTACTGTTGTTGTTCTTCTATAGCTGCAACAAATCAAAAGATACATGCAGGGTGAGCCCAGTGACATCATGTTTCCCATCACCTACAGCCAGTAGGCAATCATGTACGAATCCATTTTTGATTAACAGCGTAGTTTTTGCTTTCTATTTCCTCCAAATATTGTCTTGTCTCTTGTCTCTTTGTGTATCTGTCTGACTCGAACCACGGTGCTTAACACAATACGAGTTTCAGATGTTTCAATTTCAGACATCAACCATCAAGAAATACCTCAAGCTTTTTCTGGTCTCATAAAGGGAAAAGGAACAACGGGAACTCTTCCAACACTTAATAACAAATGAGTCTGAACATGACACCACAGTAATTCTCATTCTCATTTACAAGTCTAAGCAAACATCAAACAATCACTCGGTCAGTTGCATAGACATGCACTGTTGGGGGGCTTACCTCTGATAAGCTATATCCACTGTCAACACCCATGTTGCAGTGTTACAAACACATTCTTTCTCAGGAATTACACCATGTGCTTCTGTGATTCTGTCATGTTTGAAAACTCACTAACCTGGTTCTTAATTCAAATCCCAACACAACCACATAAAACGCTCAACAGCTTTTCCTTCAGTTTCAACTCTGTGAGAGATTTACGTTCACTGCGAGAACAAAATGCAAGGGTGGAATGCACCACGCTGGCCCCCGTTTGTCCTGCCTTTGTCTTTTGCCCATCCAGACCCCATGCTGATATAAGCCCTGTGCTTTACCAAGACAGCCTGTCGTTTTTTATGATGAAACCAGATGAGATTTAGAGAGGGATGTGAGGAGAGGCGGGAAGAGGGATGGATTTTTCTCCTCTGACACCCCAGCGGAGGAACTACAGCGTCCGATTTTCATTTCAGAGGAAAAACTCAAGGGAGTCTGAGTTATGGACATGACAACAAACGCTGTTTTACTGCCCATGATGTGCTCTGTTTGTCCATCTTGCTCCGTCTCTATGATTATTCTCTCCCCGCCTGTCAGGCTGCCGTGTTTAGTCGTCCGCTTTTGGATCATTGCGTCCGTCTGCCTATCTATCTGTTTTATAGCGAGTCAGTTCGTCTTTCTGCTCGCCCGGATGTTATTGCGTGCCTCAGTCTTTATAACCATCAGACGCCGAAGAAGTACAATGTAATTCCTTTGCCTTTGCCATCAACTACCTTCTCCGATAATAGATTTGATGTTCAGTTCCTGGTCAATGTGACTCATTCCTATGATCTATTCATCTGCTGTTTTGAACCACCATCTCCTCTCTTTGTATTCCCACTGTGCTGGTAGTATCGAATGTACCCTTTTGTGCCTCCTTAGAATTGCCTTTACATTCGTGCAGTCATTACAGGCCTTCGTTGGCAGATCATTTGTTTTTTCATTATATGGGATAGTTTTATGAGCTGTCCCTGGGCTTGTGCAATAGTCATGCTTGTGATACATGCAGGTAATTATCCAGCAGCAATCATCTCTCAGAAGGTCAATAATAATTTGACATTAGGCTGATGTAGTGGAGGTATATACTGTGTTATTGCAACCCTGTAGGGATTTACATGAGACAATAATGTATAGTGGACCTCTGTTCTGCTTCATGAGGTGGATTGTGTCATATAATTTCTTTGGTTTGAAGAGGAAGAGGAGATCTGTTGTGACCATGGGAATGGACATAAAACCACATATTAATGTTCTTCATGTAGGAGGGAAGCAAGAAGTTGTGTATGATTATTGGGAATGGAAATGGAATGCATCTCTGGAGCATTTGATACACACACAATACCTTACGTGCTATGTTAAGTTTCCTTTATCATTCACACTCAATGCATGAAAAAAATGGTGGCAATGCTCCCCCAAGGACATTACATGAGATCAAACCTGTCATTTATGTATTATAGTATACATACACACACCCACATAGGCATACATGTATGTATACATACATGTATGAGGAAAATGTAGTCAACACGTTATACAACACAGCGATCCATGACGAAATGGAAGTTCAGAAACTCCTTCTTGCTAATTAACATAACATATTACAGTAATTTATTTACAAATATACATAAACACTAGTGCATGTTTTGAAGTTACATCGGGCTGATTGTTTACAGCAATATGAGGATGATAATGTGGTTGGCGTCTTCACATCAAAAGTTTAACATCAGGGAAACACTGTCCACCCACTTTGACTGAGCATCAATGCTACAAACACAGAGTGCCCATTGTTTGGCCAGCCTGAGTTCCATTTGTCCATTTCCTTTCCCTGCGACCGGATATTAGCCAAGAGCAGCCTTAAACCAAGATGGATTAGCATGGCTCTTATTCCAACTTTCCTACTCCCCGGTGCAGTCCATCTGGTAATAATGGTTGGAAGACCTCCTGTACTTCTTGCACCAGCTTTAACTTTTGATTGATTTTAGTGCACTTAAATCCTCACCTGGCATTGAAGTTGCATTTGCATCCTTTTAATAAACCTGTTAGCTTCGCTGTGTCTTCACCACTGACCTGTCTATTAAAGGATGAATGAAAATGAAAGATGATAGATGGATGATGTGTACATACTGTAAATAGTAAGCCATGAAAGATCAAAGTTTACAGGAGTGCAGTCTAATTTTGACTAAGCTGATACTACTACTGCTAAGCTACTTCTGTCAGAGTCTGTTCCGTCAGAACATGTTGGAGGAGGATAAGGAAGAAAACGTGGAGCAGAGACTGGAGATGTTTACAGCATCCCAACTGCCTTAGGCACAATTACTTCCATTATTGTGTCTCAGTGAGAAATGGAGGAAGATGAGGGAATGGAAGGGAGTGGACAAAGAACGCGAAAGCGAGAGAGAAGGAAGAAGGTGGTAATAGGTTGAATTAAGGAACAGATGGGGGTATGCAGGACTAAGAGGGAGTAAACAAGAAAATTGGAAGTGAAAATGAAGAAGGGAAAGATGTAATAATATGGTCACCAAAGGGCAAATATGTGACAATCAAAACTTTCATTCCTTTTGATGTCAGAGGAAAAAGAAGTATTGCTGTATGACTGTGCACATTGCACAAATACATGTAAAAACACACACACTGCTGCACACACATGTTAAAAATACATCAGACTGAATCAAGTTTTGTTTATGTGTCAAAGACAATATATTAATGGTCAGTTCCGGAGTCGTTGTACTTGGCTGAGCGATGTCTACCAAATAGGCACATCATCCATTCCATTCCAATGAAAGGTGATACTGTAGATGGGATGTGTGTGATTATTGATCAGGCCTTCTAATCCCAAAGCTTTTATTGCTCTTTTAGTAGCAGGACTGCACCTTTTTAATAACTTTTGGCAGGAGTTAATTTGGCATTCATTTCAGACTCCGTCATTGTGTGACAGTGGCTTTTATCTCCTATTCTCCCGGTGTGAGAGGGCTCAGTGGTCGATGACTGTCAGCGTTTCACGTTCCCTGCTATCGAAATATTAATTTGTGTGATTGTTTGACCGCTGTTTCTATATTTCTCCCTCTCTTTTCTCTAATAGTCTGTCTTTATGTTGTGCCCTACTTTCCGTCAGTCGATTCACTTAATCAATATGGTTTGCTTCCTCTCGGAGAACTTGAGCTCCAACGTGTTTGTTTTTTCTTTGTCTTGCAAAAATATGCTCAGACTGATATTCGTGGTAGTCTCCAGGTATGGGTACGAGAACCTTATTTTTATTGTGGCATAATTATGTGTCTTGAGGCAAAAATACCATCAATAAATCATCATAGCGGGGCAGACGAAAAAACATTAAAAATACCATTTTAAACGTCTCATTTGCTTAATGCCAACAACCTGACTCAACCAAACGACACTTTTATTTATTCATTTATTCATTTTGCCTGCTTATTTCTTCTCAGGGTCACCAGGACAGGATCTGCTTTTTTTTTCGCCATGGAAAACCTAATTTGATTCTAATTTCACTTGACACTTTCACTTTGAATTTAGGCGAGTCTTCGAAACAGCTGTTTAGCAAAAAGCATTCATTGACACAGACAAAAGTTCACCATTCAATCCTACACACAATAAGAAACATCCTTTCATTCACACTGTGGCTTTATTTGAACCTTTTCAATTAACCAGAGCTTTTATGTGAACGGGTTGATTCAGCGAGTGATTTTCTGCCTTACGCGGTCTCATCTCTGTTGTTTGAAATATTTGAGTCGCTTAGCTGCTTGTTACATGAGTAGAACAAGTCTGAAGCCTCGTAACTCTGCGTTCTAATAAAGATCAGACACCACCCATCACGTCAGCGTCAGTATATCATCCTAACACTCTGGAGCAAGGCACACACACAAACAAACACGTTCCATACCATTTACATCCATAATGATATATATTCATTTATATCATTATGGATGTAAATGGTATGGAACATGTGTTTGTTTGTTGTTTTTCCTTTCAAGTGATCATCTCATTGTGCATATTGTCAACATTACCCTAAACAAACAACTATAATGTTTATTACGCATACAGATTAATATGACACTCACACTGTATATGATGTAAGACGTGCACGGTCTTCACCCCTATTAGCTAAGTCACACATTCTTTATGTGATGGCGACTTCATAACGCACATGCGAAGACATTCAAAACACATAAACGCAGCAGCTCATCTGTCTCGGATAGTCTTCATTATGGGCGATACGTCTACCATGCACTGCGTTATATTTAATAGTGATAAATACGGCAGAGCCTCCATTGCTGTTTGCGGACATGGGGCATACATCAACGGGAAAAAATATGTGGGTATATATAGCAGGTTTATAGTCGTTATCCTGTCATCTGTGTTTCAGTTGTGTGATTAATGTCCTTATTTAGCAGCTGATTCAGACTGTGACTCAAGAGCTGCACTGTGGAGCCAAAGTCTTGCTCTTGTTTTAAAAAAACACTCTGATTTACAGATTCAGATTCTGCAGTATTTTTACGTTGAGAGAAGACCCAGTCATCTGGTTGGGGGAGAGATAATACAAGAAGTACAATCCTTTATGGCTGACAGTTATTGTGGCGTTTGTGGTTATATTGCTCTGTCAGCCAAACATGAGGGCTTAAGCCCACAAAGTGCAACATTTGCTGAGTTGATGATAATGGAAATGAGCTGACCTTTTCAACTTCAAGTCAGAAAATGGACTTAACCTTGCATAAACACCAGTGTAATCCTCGGACATTGTAATGTAACTATAAAGCAAACCATTACTGTCTGTCTGTTATTTGCGTATCTTGAGTGCTGTTCATCTGATCTACTTCATGCTTTGTAGGTTTGTTGTTGTGGACACAATGACGTGCAGTGTTAAATTTGGTGCAGTCTGGATACACAACTTGTACATGAACACCACTTTGGTGGCATTGCTCCAGCGCAGGTGCAACAACTTGCTGTAGTGATACAAGAGCAGAAGGTTAAACTAATTGGCTTGAGCGGGGAGACGCGGTCAGCATGGGTTTTCTATGCAGGTGAGAGTTTCCGTTAGCTGTAGTATGCTAGCCAACGTTGGCTTCAAGGACGGCAATATTTACGGTTGCTTGAAAGCACCGTTATCTAGGGTCAGAAATGTGCTTTACAATGTGATTCAGAGTTTGGAAGAGAGCTGTGTAGGGACACCAGTAACAACAGAAATTATTTTACATTCCACCACCAAACTAAAGCATAATGCAGACTTGCCAACGGAAATGTGTACAACAGAAATTTCAAATGCTTTGTGTGATTTATGAGCCATTCAAATCAGAAACTAGGCACTGTGCCATTATCTCATCACATCACATCAAGCGAATGTGTCATGGCACGGTACATTAAAGGCAAATGTGAAATGTCTGCTCTTCTGGAGCATGAGAGCATTTCAACGTTGAACATTAGGATAGTTGATTGCTGATCACCTCACAGTGTTGCATGTTGCTGTCAGTGTGTGGGCTTATACAGAGAACATGGCCAGAGGTGATGCTTGATCAGAGCATCCTCAGCAAAATAAGTAAATGTTTTTAGCAAAGTTATACATACTGTTTTCCATGTTCCCACACTGTCAGTAGTTATGTCATGCTGATAGTGGTGATGTGGCAGAGTTGTTTCCATGGCTGTATCGAAAGGGGAAACAAATCATTGTTTATCTCTGTTTCTCCACGAAAAGTCCACCTTGTTGACAATCAGCTCCTCACATTAATGTTGTTGCGCAGCCCGAGCCACTGCATCTAAATAAAAGCACATAAGCACCATGGAAAGATGTGAATTTAACCAAACCGATGTGCAAAGCTCTCGTTTTATGGCGGAGGTTTAAATCAGCACAAATCTCTCTGACAAGAATGAAAGCCATGAGCGCAATTTACTGCAAACAGGATTTAATCTGCTCATGCATTAAATTGACTTCTGATCCTGGGACACACAGCTTTCTCAATAAAGCAGTGTCTGCTCTTAATTAAGCCAACATGAGGCAAATAAAATAAATCTGTAAAAAATATATATTCAAATTGAACAACATTGTTTTAGGCAATCCTTGCTTAGACGGAATAATTAAAACCACTTCAGTTTGACAGTTCTCTGCCCCCTTCTCCCTTACTCCTCATCGCCTGCATTTGTCCCTATCTCTTTCAACATGCAGACTTACACAATTAGCCTCAGTCCAGAAGGTAGTGGGCTCAGCAGCTGGAAAGATGGAGATACAGAGTTTCCAGTTGAAGACAGGTTTGTGTTTTTAGCGGTTCTGCCTGCTAAAAAAATGGCATGACATCATCACAAACCAAGTTGAGCATTAGATTTAGGAGAATACAATTAAGAGATTGTTTTTCAACAGAGGTGGCAAAAGTCCACACAATCTTTACTCAAGTAGAAGTATGGATACTTCTGTTGAAAAAAGTACTCTGGTAAAAGTAGAAATATCGATTCTTGTTGTTTACTCAAGTAAAAGTAACTGGAGGCCCTAGAATGTACTCAGAGTATGAAAGTGCAACTTCAGAGAGTTAAATGAGGCTGTGGGTGGGGAATGTCTGGCTTCTCAGAACCTCCTCCAGCATTGTCGGCAATGTTGCATGGTTCAGTTTCATCCATGTTGCCGCCTTTTCTGCCCAATCAAATCTCCCTCTCTGTCTGTTATCGTCTTGTTAGGTCTTCAACACAAAAATAATCGATTAGTCCCCTCAAATGTGTCAAAATGAATGTAACATGCCTGTTTTCAAAACATAGGGAGTAGATAGTACGGATATTTGTGTTAAAACGTAGGGAGTAAAAGTAGAAAGTTATCAGAAAATACAATTTATTTGTATTTCATGACTTACCACCTCTGGTCTTTCAAAATGTAGTTATGAAGGTTACCTTACAACAATATACTTATTTGAATGTTTTTTAGACACTTGCAGTGCCACTTTCAGGTGTCAGTATATCCATCATCTGTGTGTGAAAGATGATGATGATGCAGTGCTAACACAAGGTAAGTGTATAAGTGGGTGGAGTGGTGAATGCCTGAAGGTGAAGGGCTTTGCTATTGTCGTGCTGGAGAAGTAAAAATAAAATAAATAATAAAATAAAGTATATGATTATTATGACTAAAGGAATCAGCATTGTGATCGGTGAACTGCTGCGTAACATTGTTTTTTTTTTTGTATTCCTGATTTATGATGTGGTGAGTAGTGAGTCTGCTGCTTTGTCTCGTATCCAAACATCTTGGCGTGATGCATGTGCTTTGGTTGCATATTTGCCCAGGTCTGTGGTGCTTCCTGGAGTGTGGGCTGTTTGCTAACCGTTGGGTAACAGTTGGGTAGGAGGCCCGAACCAGCAAACAGATTGTGAACACTGATGAACAGCATGCTCACCTCGAACCTGCAGAGACCGACGTTGCAAGGTGTGTCTTTTTTAGTGCCAAGGATGTGTTTTGGTGTGTGTTTCATAGATCCCTCTCACGTAATACCAGATGGTGGTGGCGCAGCAGAAGGGAAGACTGTCATTAGTGTAGGCTTAGACTCTGTACCAGTGTATTTGCTAACCTGCGTGTGTCTCGCAGAGAGAAAGACAGAGGAGAGCAGAGATGAGCTGGCAGAATGAGACATGAAATGCCCTTGATACAACAAATTCAAATGAACATGGGCAACTGCTAAACAATGAGTATCTCAACAGTGCTGGCTCGTCCCAGAAGGAACTGATGATGGTGATAATCAACCTTTACGCCGGGCTTTCGGTACACTGGGATGAAATGACAATAAAATCATCAAAAAATAATAACAAAAAACCCCCAAATGAGAATGAATGCAATCTAATGACAATATCAATTATTGTAATGGCTCGGAGTGTTCTGTATGATAAAACACGGTAGCTAACCTCTCCCATTGGGACAGTATTAACACATTATTATCATTAGAGATTATTACAGATGGTGTAAATGTCCCATGCTTTCATGTGTGCATGTGCATAGCCCATCCGTGTGCATAAACTATGCATAAAAATGAATGCGCTCATAGTTATACACGCACAACCACGTACACACAAACAAGAGGCATGACATTGCGATAAAAATCTAATGAGAAAAACTGATTATGAGCATCTATTGTGGATATTTCCTTTCTTCAGCCTTGTGCAAAAACTTCATTAGACTACTGTTAAGGAGATTAGATATTCAGATACAGCTACAGACAGATAAGAACGGTGTGTTTCCAATACTGCATCTGCATCCCTACGCAGTATACCAGGAGGCACACATAGGTAAATGAGGATCATACATTTTAATGACTCCCCACAATTAGGAAGGGATTTGAGATTAAAAGTGCCCTTAATGTGTCCTATTTGTAATCGGAGTAAATGTTTTTTTTTAAAAAAAGGAAACGCAGGTACAGCTCAGAGTGGTAGGCAAAGTGCGCTGTGGGTGACTGCAAAGAGCAGCAACCAAAGTGGGGTATTACAGTAAAATGGAGGTGGAGGAAAAGCAGAGTTTGGGGAATGGATAGTGAGATAAAGTGAGGTGTGGACACGGGGAGGGATGGATGGAAAGCTAAAGAAAGGATTAGCCATGCGGCGAACCGGAGAGGTTGAATAGGTAATGAAGGAGACAGGCCAGTAATGCATGAGAATAGGATAGGGGGGCTTAGCGGGAGTCGTGCAGTGCATTGATTACCTCTATCTGTCATTAGCTATAGTCCCTATACCTAGAGGGTTGGATGTAGGTGGTGTGTGTGT
>OMLP01023267.1:0-18945 GCA_900302685.1 Spondyliosoma cantharus | reverse complement strand
TTGCATATAAATCTTGCTATCTTGTCGGTGACGGTATTTTTACAAGCTGCTGGCAAGAGGCCTGCTGAAGCTGAGTGTGCCGAGTGCAGTCAGACGAGGTTGTACACTCGTCTGCTGCTTTGTACAAAGTCGACAGACAGCTTTATCTTTGTTAGATAATTTTCCATCTATGGTGTAGAACCCAAAATACTTCCATACACTACTTCTCAGATGCTTTGGTGTCGTGATTGTCCACTCAGGACGGCTTTGCTCGCTAGTGTCCTCCATTTTCGTAGCAAACAACATAATATTACTAGCTGAATTAATAGGTCAAGGGTCAATAGGTCAAGCTGATAGTGAAGTTTTAGAGCGCCCTCTGCTGGATCACAAGGCGAACTACTTCAGACTGTCTGTTGAGCTTATTTGTTGCGTACATTTTGAATTCGAACAGGTCATTACATTCGAATAAGAACTTTTCCCACCACTTTCGAACGAATATTTTAATTTTGAATAATCAACTGTTTCTCCACTTAGACTCAACTCCTTATGTCCTCCTCCTCCTCCTCCTCCTCCTCGACAGGTTTCCTCCCTTCATCATGTTTCCCACTGAACATGTGTCTGATCTGTGTTCAGGTCCGAGAACGCGACCTGCCGATGGTCATGCACACGCTGTCTTCTGAGTTCACGTTGCTTCGGGTCGTCAACGGAGAGACTGTAGCTGCTCACAATCTGGGCGTCAGCAACGGATTTGTGAAGCC
This sequence comes from Spondyliosoma cantharus, assembly GCA_900302685.1. Classification (NCBI taxonomy): domain Eukaryota; kingdom Metazoa; phylum Chordata; class Actinopteri; order Spariformes; family Sparidae; genus Spondyliosoma; species Spondyliosoma cantharus. The sequence goes on along the minus strand of OMLP01023267.1, from coordinate 18,208 downwards.
AAAACTGGGTAAACTAACTAATATGTGTGTCACACAGAAATTCTACCAACATCATTAAATCATCCTGTGCTTCACTCAGATAAACTCACCACTCTGGATCAACCTCCGTGTTTTACATTAACACTAATTATTTATGAAGAGCTTTTAGCTTCGCTCGACTGTCCACAGCAGATTTAATAAAACATGAAGAGACTGAGTGCTCCTTTAATTAAGACGTCTGTTGTCTGTGTGTTGTCTGTGTGTTGTCTGTGTGTTGTCTGTGTTGCAGTGCCCCGTCCCATCATCCACCCGCTGTCCAGCCCCAGTAACATGTTCTGTGTGACCAGTCTGGACCCGGACACGCTGCCCTCTGTGGCCACGCTGCTCATGGACGTCATGTTCTACTCTGGAGGGTGAGGACGGCTTTAACACAGTGTCACCACATGACGAGTCACCACATGACGAGTCACCACATGACGAGTCACCACATGACGAGTCACCACATGACGAGTCACAGGCTGATCAATAGAAGGACTGAACGTACAATAACTGTTCAAACCGATCTGTAAGATTGCATCAGCTCAGATTGAATCCAGTCACACAACATCCACACAGAGCAGCTCTGAAGTCTACAGACTGCTCCTTTATGCACTGTAAGCTTCAGTCATCAGCTGTTAGCCGTTAGCTGTTAGCTGGCCTGTCAAAGGTCAAAGGTCACGGTGACCTAACAAAACAAATGTTGTCATGACTCCAGAGGTCATATGTTAACTCTCAGTGCAGTGTCGTCGTCAGCTGGACTTCTTCTTCAGTTCTACCGCGACCCGGCTGACTGATGACCTTCACCAGAAGTCAAACCACATTAATTCAACAGAGGTCACTGTGACATCGTGATACAGATCAGAACTTGAGTGATTCTGGTTCACACTGGACCATTAAGCAGCAGGTCGTATGTGAAACAAACAAACGTCTTCAGAATGTCTTCTGTCCAACCAACGGTCCAGAACCACAGAACAGCAGTGCAGACAGTCATCGACGCTTCACCTCAGATCACCGGATCAACTGATCGAAGATGAAAATACTCTGAATGACTTTTCTTTGGATGAACTGACGGTCGCAGCTCCACGTGACTCTGACTGTGGTTTGTTTCAGGTCCAAGGATTCTGCAGCGTCCAGCGACGACTCGAGTCACATCCGCTTCTTCTCCTTCTCCCTGATCGAAGGCTACATCTCTCTGGTGATGGACGAGCAGACGACTCAGAGGTGAAGCGTGTTGTCTGATCTGTCTCACTCTGTAGCTGCAGCTCATCATCACTCATCAGTGACACGTGTCATGTCTAATATAATAACTGTTTGTGAAGTTGTTTGTTGGCAGCAGCTTGTAGGAGGTGCTCTGATTCACCTGCTCCTCCTCTTCTCACTGCTTAACAGTTAGTCTGTTACCTGTGACAGGTGTTCTGGAGCAAAACCAGCAAAACCAACCAGAGCTTTAGAGTCCAGAGATGGACCGACAGGTGAAACAATTAAAGGTCCGAAAAAACTAAAAAATGTATCATTTAAACAGTCCAACAGAAATGTAATACATTTAATTTAATCTGCTGTGTTAATTATGTTGAACCAGAACAAACAAACGTATGTTTGTGGTGACGCCAATCTGTACACTGCTCATCCAGCTAACAGAGAGTTCTGGGCCCAGAACCAGTTAGAACCAACACAACGAGCTCCACAGAGAGAAGAGCGCTGCTGATGTCTGTCTGCAGGCCAGCGAGCTAATTAGCTAACCAGCTAACCAGCCATTATCTTTGAGACTGCAGATAACTGTTGTTAGCCTCTAAGCTACTGTTAGCATCACAGTTAGCTCTGAGGCTCAGCTGTCACTCATTCAGAGGCTAAAGGAGCATTTCTGATGAAAACAATCATTTTAAAGATCACATGTCACTTCAGTACTCACGTTCTTCTTTCTTTACACTGAGGTTTAATATCTTTGCTCTCTTCCAGGTTTCCTAACAACGTCCTCTTCACCAGCGCTTCAGGTGAACTTTGGAAAATGGTTCGTATCGGAGGACAACCTTTAGGATTCGGTGAGTTTGATTTGTCGTTAAGCTCATTTTGGCCTCTTTGACAGATGAAGTCTGGACAGAGAATCAGATCAGATGTTCATGATTGAGATTGTCCGTGTCGGACGTGTTCACACATGTTGGAGACGCTCCGTGTGTTTGGGCGAGGGGCGGGGCCTGCAGGAGGCAGGATATGACATCAGAGGTCACTGTGGAATCTCTTCCTCCCTCCACTTCACCCACATCTTCTTCAAAAACTCTTCTTCATCCTGAGATATTTGTATTCTTCTGGTGCTCGCTGTGAATTCACTCCAGCTCACCTGGACTCAGGACCGGGAAGCTGGCGGGTCAAACAACAGACATGTGTTCACATATACAGCTCCTGCAGGTACACTGTGCATACATCACAGCACAGTGTGAGGCTGACAGCAGGCTGTGTGATGGAGGCTTGAATGTGACAGTCTGAGATGAACCAGCTCATGATGTGTTTTGTGTCTGCAGACGAGTGCGGCATCGTGGCCCAGATATCAGAACCTCTGGCAACTGCTGACATTCCAGCTTATTACATTAGTACCTTCAAGTTCGACCACGCGCTGGTAAGACCTGCCGACTCAGCACGAGTCATCATACAGCTCCTGACTTGTGATGACGTCACTTTGTGCTGTAGGACATTTGTTTGAGATGCTTAATGATGTTTTAGAACGATCGATGGATGGATGATGACAGTGAGTTATTTCCAGGCCTGACGTGCTGCTGGGTACTGAACCGTCTTGTGTTCTGCAGGTTCCTGAAGAAAACATCCAGAGTGTGATCGGAGCTCTGCGGACGAAGAGCACGACGACACAGTGAAGGAATCTGGAGGAAAACAGCCGTTTTCATTCGTTCAAGCGTTATCATGTCCAAAAAGTGCCAAGAGTTGATTGGTGGACTCCTGTGACGGGCTCAGAGGAGGGGGAGGAGGGGGAGTGATGGTGTGTTACGGATGCCTTTGTTACCGGGTCGGTTCCCCCCGTCGGCCCTCCTTCCTCCTGCTCTGGTCATCTTTAGTTCTTAAGTTTGTTTCCTCTCTGAAGCTGCTTCGTCCTCCCGACGCTGTGAGCACCAAACTGTGTTAGTTACATCTGATGAGGACGATGAATGTAATATTATATATCTAAATATCTAAATATCAGCTCTCCATCTTTACTTTGTTCCACAGCTCTCAGTGCCAACATGTCTGAATGATTAACTGATGCCTTCGCCTGAAACTGCTCACGTGTGCAATCGAAGGAGACAATTATAGTGACGGACAGCTGAGCCTGAGCAGAGCCAGCTGAGCCTGAGCAGGGCCAGCTGAGCCTGGGCAGGGCCAGCTGAGCCTGGGGAGGACCAGCTGAGCCTGAGCAGGGCCAGCTGAGCCTGAGCAGGGCCAGCTGAGCCTGAGCAGGACCAGCTGAGCCTGAGCAGGACCAGCTGAGCCTGAGCAGAGCCAGCTGAGCCTGGTCAGGGCCAGCTGAGCCTGAGCAGGACCAGCTGAGCTTGAGCAGGACCAGCTGAGCCTGAGCTTCAGTATCATCATGTGTTTTATGCTTTTCGTGGCTGTTCACCAGGTTTTCATTCAGTCTTCACACTGTGAGCGTTTTAACGATCTAAAGTTTTAAACAAACTGATCTGTTTCATTCTTCATGTTGTTAATCAATGAGCTCAGAAACACACTGAGTTGTCTTTAAAGAGATTATTTTAGTTTTTTCAGTTGTCAGACTAAAATCAGCTGTTTTTAACTCTGATTAATTATTTATTAATCTAACACCACCTGCTGGTCACAAACCAGAGTCCTCCAGCTCTCAGCATGTTAGCATGCTAACGCGAGGATGTTAAAGAGGACTTGCTATAACTTGCTACACATTAGCATGTTAGCATGCTAACGCTAGGATGTTAAACAGGACTTGCGATAACTTGCTACACATTAGCATGTTTGCATTGCTGTGGTGATGCAGGTCAAACGTGAACATTTTTAAATTAACTTCATCAGCAACAGCTGAGGATCAGAAACAATCTTTGGGTTTTGATGTTCTTTCACAGCGGTTAGCAAAACATTTAGTCTCGTTTAGTGAACAGATCAATCTAAAAGATCAATAAGTGAGAAAAGGTTCCATCACTGGAATTAACTGAGAAAATACAAAGAAAACAACCGTCACAATGTTCATGTCTAAAGTAAAGATGACGTAGGTGTAGATGATCAGATTATCAGAATATCTGATTGATTATCAAATTATCAGACTTTCATCAGAATCTTTTTTGTCTCATTGAAGATAAAATCCATTAATTGAAAAATAACTTTTTTAACCACTTGGACTCTCGGGCAGGATCCTCCCTCAACTATCTGATTGATTATACCTGGTGATCAATAACAGCCGATCAACACTGAACACTGTGAAGCTGCAAAGTAACTAGTAACTAAAGTTATTACTTAAAAGTAGCTTTAATTTAATCAAATATATTGATCCATTTCTGATTTCACTTTCATTGATACACATGGAGCTGAAGCCTGGAGGTGATTAGCTTAGCTTAGCATAAAGACTGGAAACAGAGGGAAACAGTTAGCGTGCTCTGTCCACAGTTTAAAACAACGACTCTGAACGTATGAAATATTATTTATTAGAATCTGAAACACACTCCAACACTTTGTTATTGATAAAGAAAGAAAACTGATGACTTATTGATCCTGTTGCTCACAGTGTGAAGCTGCTGTCAGACCTGATGATGATGATGATGTTTGCATCAACACTAGTAATAAATGACTGAGCCACTTTGACAATGTGCAAGAATAATGACGAGTGCTAACATAAGCTAATGTCCACACGGGGACGCCCTGGTGTCCTCCTTAAAGCTGCCCCCCCTCCTGCCCCCCCTCCTGCCCCAGTGTGCACTTTAATGCAGGTCGCCCCACAGACCTGCTGTACTGATGTGAATATACAGGAGGGCTTTTTACTTTACATCCTGTCCACACGAGGACGATTCTGTTGGTCTTAAACATGTTTTTCTTTCTTCATTTCCTCCAGATCAGCTGTGATTGGTTTCTGATCAGCTGTGATTGTTTCTGATCAGCTGTGATTGTTTTATCAGTGTTAAACACGAGTTTCTTCTGATTCACAGAAAACAGTGAAAGCTTTTTGTCATTTGAAGTTTCATGTGTGGAGAAAATAAACAGGCTTGTTGTTTTTGGAGCTCGTTTTCATCCATGTGTCATTTTTACCGTCTCTCTGTCATCTGTTATCAATAAGCTGATCACATCTCTGTCATCACGGCCTCAACAGTAACGATCAGACACATTTATCTATCAGAGGTTTTATTTTCTCTGAATCCTGAGATTCAAATCAGAATTCAGAAAAAGATCTGAGAACAAAAACAAAATTAGGATCAAAAAACAGTAAATGTTGATGATAAAAACAACTGTGATAAAATAAAGTTAAACTGTAGTTTGTACGCTGGCTGTGATGTCATAGAGCCGACATTAAAACTTATATTGTGTTCTAATAATAACAACAACAACATGAAACACACAGAAAGTGTCTTCAGTATTTTGGTGAAATGAGTCCCAATCTGTGATCAATCAGTCTGATGTGTCTGATCTGGGATCAGTGTTTGTATCAGATGACTTAAACATCAGTGACTGAATCAGGGCTAACATACATACACAGACCACCATCTACTTCACTGCAGATCAACACAAGTATTGAACTTTTTACTCCTCAATTATCTGATCAATCAACAGATTCAGTGGTTCAGGTATCAAAGTCACCCGCAGACTGCAGCAGCCACGTCCTGTTTGTACATCAGAACAAGATCAGAACAACAGGGACGAGGAAGAAGAGGAAGAGGAGGCGGTTCCAGGTGCAGCTGGACCTCCTCTGTAGATCAGGTTAAAGGAGCAGCCCGTCTGTTTTCTTCTTGTAAACCTCCGTCAGTCAGGAGACCACTGAGCTCACAGGGGAGGAAGTAACTAAGCACGTTTACTCTCATTACTGGAGAACTTAAGTTAATATATATATTATTGTACTTTACTTGAGTATTTCCATTCTCTGTTACTTGCTATTTGTACTCGACTACACCTCAGAGGGAAACATGTTTTTATATAAACAAGCTGTCCTGATGACTGCGTCTGAAACGCTTCACATCTCACGATTGATTGATTGATTGATTGATGAAGTCTCCACCCAGAGACAACAAATCAAAACAAGTTGAGGGTCAGCTGAGTCACACACACATCTTCATGTACACTTCACCATCAACATCTGTCTGTGTAAGCACCTGTCTCTTTAAGGCCCGCCTCCCTGACAGCCCAGTCCACTGTGATTGGTCAGCTCCCACAGGCCTGAGTCGGCAACATTCACTCTGTCTTTAGCTTCAGTTAGCTTCAGTTGTACCATGAAATCACCACAAAGACCAAAGACTTCACTTTGTTATCTTCACACACTGCAACACACACACACACACACACACACACACACACACACCAGTTATAATCACAGAGTGACACGGGCTAATGCTAGCTGAGCTAGCACTGCAGCACAAATGCTAAAACAACATGAAAATATAGTTACGGACGTCAAACCTGTGGCTGGTTATCTAACCTGCGGCTGGTTATCTAACCTGCGGCTGGTTATCTAACCTGTGGCTGGTTATCTAACCTGCGGCTGGTTATCTAGCTATTACGTTTGAAATGAGGCTCACGCTGAGTTTCCAGTCCCACAGACTGGGAGGAGCCACATTAGCAACATGCTAACACCATGGAATAAACAGTAAAACAACATCAAACATGACAGAACGTACAGTCTGAAGTCAGCTCACAGGCGGCTGGTGTCGTCAACTCTTACTGGTCCTGTTGATAATCCAGTGTGTAGCTACAACCACACCGCAGTTAGCTGCTGAAGTTAGCTGAGCGGCTGCTGAAGTTAGCGGGAGGTCTGACACACATACTTTTCAGTAGTCTTCAGTCTTTGAGGAGAGGTGTGTGACTCTTCAGTCTTTGAGGACAGGTGTGTCACTCTTCAGTCTTTGAGGACAGGTGTGTCACTCTTCAGTCTTTGAGGACAGGTGTGTCACTCTTCAGTCTTTGAGGACAGGTGTGTCACATGTCCAGTGAGATGAAGTGTGTTTATTCCACAGCTGCTAACATGTTAGCTGTTAGCTTAGCATCCAGTCTAACCCAACCCCGTCTGAAACAGAACAACCTGACAAACGTCAGAGAATCGTCTCCGATTGGCTCGTAGAGACGGGAACGCCCCCTGCTGTGATTGGCTCGTCAGTACAAAGACACCCACTTTTTCTTCTTCTCTTGTTTTAAGTCGAGCTTTTGAGCTTGTTGTCTGTTTTCCACTGAAACATTTCTACACATGAATTTCTTTAAAAGATCAATTCTGTCATTTCTCATTATTAAAGTTATTGTCATCTTCCACTTTGTTAAGCGTCCTCGGATGTGCTATATAAATTACATTTAATATTTATTTAAAATGAGTCACATTAAAAATAATCTAAAATATCACTTCTTGTTAATTAAGTTTGTTTTCACTGTACGACTCTACTGTGTCCAAGAGACGGAAGTTAATTTAATGTCAGTTTTAATGAGATCATCCCACAGTGCAGCAGAAACCTTCATATAAACACACGTCCACATCTTTAATAACTATTATTGTAAACACACATACAGAAGAGTGCAGACAGTAAAGACACCTTTATTCAGTCTATGAATATAGAAACTATATACTTATAGAAACTATGTGACGTCAGAGGTCATTCCAGATATGATGGTGATGAAGATGATGGTGATGATGATGATGGTGATGATGATGGTGATGATGATGATGAAGGTGATGGTGATGAAGGTGATGATGATGGTGATGATGATGATGGTGATGATGATGAAGGTGATGATGATGATGAAGGTGATGATGATGATGATGAAGGTGATGATGATGATGATGAAGGTGATGATGATGATGGTGATGATGATGGTGATGATGATGATGAAGGTGATGATGATGGTGATGATGATGAAGGTGATGATGATGATGGTGATGATGATGAAGGCTGGTCCTGCGTTCAGAGAAAACCAGGCTGAAGCTGATAAAATCACTGAGTCGTTCATAATGTGGTAATAAAACATTTATTCAGACACGTTCTCTTGGTATCAGACATGTTGAGTGACATCACACAGGGAACAGTGAGCTCATCATCATCCAGACATGTCACCTCATCAAACACTGAGCAGACTGACAGCTGTCAGGACGCCATGTTTGTAGTTTTCCAGCAGTAAAGGCTGTGACAGCAGCTTTCATCAGGTCCATCTGCAGAGACGACGCTCCTGAGCCGAGTCCAGCTGACGCCATCTTGTCTGAACAAGTCAAAGACTGACTTTATTATTTATCATCATAAATTCATTCACTGTTTTACTGTTTGAGCTGTGATAAAGTGTCTGTTACAGTCCGTCCTGTATGACATCCTGCAGGACACAGTCCGTCCTCTCTGCTCTGTCTCCTGTGGAGAGCAGCTGTCTTCAGGACTTCTTCGGGCCCCTGATCAGCTCCCTGAGGGACTCTGGGGTCAGCGGGAGGCTCAGACAAACATCCAGCCTTCATCAACACTGAGCTCACAGAAGGGACTTCACCAGCGCCACCATGTGGTCAACACCACACGCTACATCCAGCACCTGCCCGGGGACGGTCACCTGACGGAGAATCACAGATCAGTTTGGTGATAATGAACATGTGATCTGGTCTCTACAAGCTTTAAACTAACTGTACATCCATTTATTACAAGAACTTCATTTTGTTTTTAATAAGTAATGATCATATAAAGAGTAGAAACACAGGACAGTGAGGTAAAGCTCGTTACTCTCCGACTCTTGTGTTTCAGGACTCACCCTCCAGGGGAAGAACTGGTCGTCTCTCTTCCCGATGCCCAAACAACCTCTCACATTCTTCCCCCAGACGAAGAGCTCTCCTCCATCTGCAGAGAGAGGCGTTAAACATGAGACGGGCCTCCTGCTGAGATCCACACAGGACCGGTCCCACGTCTCACTGGATCAGAACTGACACGTTAAAACAACAACCAGGACTCAGTGGAGCCCAGAGCAGCTTCCGCACAGCAAGCGAGAGCAGCTTCAAACTACAGACCAGCGGGACTCAAACCTGTGAACGCAGGCGACCAGCGGGACTCAAACCTGTGAACGCAGGCGACCAGCGGGACTCAAACCTGTGAACGCAGGCGCGTCGCACAAATCAAACGTTTGTCATTTTAACAGTTTGTTAAATGTAAAGAAACATCACTTTAGATCTGGTGTTTCATTTTGGATCATTGGAATAAATGACTCTGAATCAAAATGTCTGTTTCTATCCAGTCCATGGGTCCAAATGTTGATGCAGAACCATCCTCGTCTGTCAGCGTCCACATTACGTTCTGCTTTTAACAAAGTCAGCGTGGCCTCTGACGCTGCGATCGATCTGCGTATCGTTTGGTACGGTCTAATAGATTGTCTCACCTGTGACGGCAGCAAAGTGGTTCAGTCCACACCTGATCCGGGTCACAGCCACCGACGGGTTAAACTCTGAGCGTCCGAACAGCCTGGAGGGAATCATCTCCGGGGTCGACGACTCCGACAGCGCGGGACCTTTTCCCAGAATTCCATAGCCCCAAACAAACACCTCTCCTCTGTCTGATCTCACACACACACACACACACACACACACACAGTAAACAGACTGTGACGCCCCCCTGAGGACAGGAGGACTCACTGCTCCGTCACTGGCTGCGGTTCAGCTCAGACAATCTACATTTAATCACATAGCCACATAGTCTGTGTGTCCAGGTGTGTCCAGGTGTGTCCAGGTGTGTACTGACCGTTGAGAACAGCCACCTGTGTTCCTCCACACGCTGCCTGCACCACCTTCCCACAGCTGCTCAGAGGAAGATGTCGAGGGGAGTTGATCTGAAACAAACAGACAATGAGAGCCGTCTCACCTGTCCCCTTCTCACCTGTCTCACCTGTCTCTCCCATCCTCCGTCTCACCTGTGTGGTCTCGGTGACAGCAGCCAGCTGCAGGTACTCTGAGTTGCCCCACCCATACAGCTGTCCATCAGAGGACACGGCCAGGCTGCAGTCTCCGTACGTGCTGATCTGCTTCACCTGAACTCCACACAGGTCTCCACCCACCTGCTCCGGACTGGAGCTGACTCGGTGGTGACCCAGACCTGCAGGACCAGGACCAGAGACACAGAGTCCATATTCATCCAGCTGATGAGGAGACATCTTAACAGAGATGCGATGTTTTAGAATAAATCTTAACTGGATTGGATTCATGTTCAAAACATAAGAGTTCTGTTCAGTTGGTTAATTATTTGAATTAGTTCAGCAGAACCTCAGATTTGTTCTGAGAGACACTGAAGCAGCCGGTCCTCACGAAGACAACAGCACTAAGTTCTGACACGTCTCAGAGACGTGTCTCTCACTGAGATCACCTGATTGATTCAAGTTAGAATAATCAAATCATAAGATTATTCTGTAGTTGAATTATTGACCCGACTCTCTGTTTAACTTCACTGTGGCAGAACTGTTCTGGTCACTGACCCGTCTGTCCGTCTGCTCCCCATCCACAGGAGAACACTTTCCCCGTCTCAGTGAGGAACAGACTGTGGTCCTGTCCACAGGACACCTGCCAACAGAGACACATCGCCTGCAGTCATTAAAGCTCTTCATGCACAATCGCACCTGAGTCGACAACTGATCAGAAACATCTGAACCGACTGCAGACGGTCCGGACCACACAGAACCACAGATCCAGTGTGAACTCATCCCGTCAGACAACGAGCTCGTTAACGTGCTACAAAACGACTCTACAGCCGCTGTCATCACATCTCAATTATTATGATGAACTGTGAAAAATAAAGTTTACAGAATTTTTTAATCTCCAACAAAATCAGTTTATGTATCATGACTTTGTTCAGCAGCTGATGACATCATCAATATTTAATGATCAGAAGAAAACAAACCAATAAAACGACGGCTTCGTTTCAAATATTCAAATATTTATATTCACATGAGTAACGTGTGGATGAAACCAGATTCTGATCGATCAAAGATTATAAATTCTCAGACTTTGTATGTAGTTCACCTGAGGGTCAGGTACGGAGGGGGCGGAGCTTAGACTGAGGCTGCACTCACCTGAACGACCCTGCTGTCGAAGCCTTGGATCCTGTGGATGATGTGACTGCCACTGTTTGAACAGAAAGGACAGACAGACGATCACTGAGGCAGGACAGACAACTGACACAACACATGGAGACAAACGGCCTCTGAATGATTCTGTTCAACAGGTAGAGGACAGGTAGAGGACAGGAAGTTCTCAGAGACTGAAGCTGTTTGACATGAAAACACATCAGTATGAACAGAGAATGATCACGCCGAGACATAAGGACCCACCTGTAGACTTCATCTTCTACGATCCTCCGTCCACACTGACCGTATGCATTGTTCCCCATACTAAAGACTGCAGCAGAGGACAGAGACACAGGTGAGGGACAGACTTTAATAATCAGGAAACTGATCATACTGGTTTTTATTTATTGATGTGAAACATAAAACTTGTATTTCATAATGGAGCAGCTGTGTTTAGTCTCAGTTTTACTCCTCCAGGAAACACCTGAGGACAGTTTGTTACCTGAGATGATTGAATGAGCTGATCAGTTGTGTAACAGTCGTGACCTGTTGTTAACCAAACATTAAGCACTAGACTTACACTGAAAGACCACCTTCAAACCAAACTCCAGTCAGAAATCAGGTAATTAAAGGTAAGGCAGGAAGAACATGAACACCTGCGTGTGTGTCTTTAGGTCCAGAACTCATTGGTTCCTACTGAAGACAGAACCGTTGAGTTTCTCTTAACTCTGGCTACAGAGGCGATAATGATGAAGAGGGTCGGGATGATTCTCCTCTGTTGGGTTACTGAGAACTCGTCCACAGCTGAGGGATTGTTTTATATTTCTGTGCCCTGGTGACCTCATGAATCCTGTGTGTGATATACTCTGTAAACGAGCCGAGTTGCTGTTGTTGTTAATTTCCTTGTGAAAATCAATAAAGATAATGTTTAAAGAAAGACAGGCTGACACGTGGAGCTCATCAGAACATCTGAATGTTCCTTTAAAGAGATGTCACAGCTGTGTGATCATCATGGACACACAGACTGACGCTCGTCTGCTCTAAGTGACGTTCTGACTGTAAAGGCCGACCAGCAGCTGCCTGTGCATCTGTCTTCATGTTGCTATGGTAACAGTGAGTCTCTCACCTCCCTCTTCATCAGTGAGGACCAGAGAGTGAGCTCGTCCACAGGCCACCTGCAGCACTCTGGTCTGTTGAGGCTGGACGAGAGGCAGAGCCACCGGAGACGGCTCCAACACAAAGTCATAACTCTGGACTGTGGAGAGGACAGAGGACAGACTGATTATTGATTATTGAATCTAGAGTGATTTCAACAGAGGGGGAGCTGTGAGCTCATCACGTCCTAGATTCAGCCTGAGTACAGGACAAAGTGTCCACTTCAGACTTTAACCATCAGAATGTATTTCACTGACAGAGACGACATCTGGACTCAGGTTCATTCACACTTCACATTCATTATGTGTGTGAGCAGATACGTGCTGCAGTCTGGTAGAGCTGCGTGTGTTTTGAGGGGGAGGGGCTTGTGATGGCTTCTCCTCATTTGCATTAAGTTGAGACTTGAACCAACACGATGACCCATCGTCGAGCTGGGATGAAGAGACACTCAGAAGCTGCATGTCTTCTTTCACCTGAACTATAAAAACAGTGACAGCCGTCATCCAATCAGCCGCAGCCAGGAAGCATTTGTGTGTTTTGAGGGACGTTACTTTACACACGGCCTCGTTCTTCATTGGTTTGATATAATTGGCCTCATGTGTGATTACTATGACGGGTTTTTTTAATTGTGATTTCTTTTGAGCATCAAAATGTATTTTTAGAGCCTGAACAACATCTCAGCTGATCTCAGGCGAATCGTATCTGTGAGATGTTTCTGAAAAACAGCCAGTAACAAAGAAACAGACGCTCAAGTGCAAAACAGCTGCAAGACAGTAAAATGAGTTCAGTGTGAAGCTGTTCAGCACGTCGCAGCGCAGCAGTGATTCTGCTTTAGTATGAACACAACAGTTTCGTCTTACGCCGGCTGTGCTGCGTGCGTTGGAAGCCCAGCTGAGAGTCCTTGTTGAGGCCCATCCCCCACAGCTTGATCACATCTTTGGTCCTGGACGCCATCAGAGTGAAGCCGTAACCACAGGCAGCAGACGAGATCTACCACAGAAGAAGAACAGCCTGTCAGACTTTAACACGTCTCCAACTGGTCCTTCTGGTGATCCTCTGTTATGATCTTCTTCTGATGTTTCAACCAGGACCACCTCGTCAAACATGCAGACTTTAGTGAAGTCCTGCACATACAGATGAATCAGATAACTGACCCCATTCAGATGGTGACATCATCACAGGGGCAGGTGGGTAATCAAATACTTCCCGTCTCTCTGTAATTAACCTCCTGGTTCCAGACCGCAGTGGAGTGAGTGAAATACTACACACATACACACCCTGATGAAAACAGATATCACACAGACGACAACGGCAACAAACTGTGAATACAGCCGGTTCAGCTTACATGTTGTATGAATGAATGATGTCACTGTATTTTAGGATTATGTGTGCTGGCTGTTTTGACGACTGGAGCAAACTAAATTACCCCTCAGGGACAATAAAGATGTTCTGATCCAAATGAAGTTCTGCCTGTTTCTATTGGACAGCTACAGCGAGAGACGAGATACTTTACTTTACACAAATCCTTTGATTTTCCACTCTGCAGTGATGCAGTGTGTCTGATGATCTGATTCAAAGTGCATCATACGATGATTTCTTAACAATAATCACTGACAGGTTCTGAACATGAACCCGTTCATGAAGCTCTGCAGATTCACCTGCTCTGCTGTCTCCAGCCTGTAAGGAGTCAGCTGGTACTTGCGAGGCTTCTTCCTGCCGCTGTCGGGCGCCACGAAGCTGGGGATCCCCAGAGCTCCGGTGAAGCTGAAGCCCCACACGAACACTTTGTGACTGGGCTTTCTGTGCTGACCCACATACTGAAACACTGGACCGCTGCTGCTCTTCTCCTGAGGTCTGGATGGTTTGCTGACTGTGGCATAACCACACACCTGAAGGCCTGAAGTCAGGTGTCGGGAGCAGCGACGCACACATGGAAGAGACATCCTGCAGAGAGACGAAAGTGATGAACAGCTGCTTTGTTCTTCATCATTTACTGCTGCAGCTGTTCGTCACACAGTCGAATCCTGATCCAGCAGCGTCAGTCCTACCCGGTTCGCTCCGGTCACTGACTATTTATTATTCTATTCTTAATCAATATTTTCTGCATTTTCTCTCACTAGCTCCCAGGTGATGTGACCCAGTGACTTCAGAACAAAGGCAATCTGAGGTTTGTCTCATCGATTCAAACAGTAGAAGAAGAATCGATCACGTGACCTTGAAGCTGCTGAGAAACACTTCCACCTTTTTACTCAAATATTTCTGTAAAATCAATTAATTACACAATCAATAGGTTTTAATAGACAGTGTTAATAAGCTGTAACCCTACAACGGCGCGTGTTAAATTAAGGAGAGGAAATGTGACGGCGCCAGATTGTGTTGATTTATTGTGATTATTAATGTAAACTGGGTCTTTGTGAACATTAAACATTTGACTGTAGGAGAATTTAACTCTTTGAAGACTGGCCCGGGTCTGCTGGTAAATTCGGCTTGTTACTGGTCCACTACACCCTTTTATTTTTAATGACATGTCACATTTGACCCACCGGACCAGCAGCGGGCCTGTGATAAATGATAGCTAACGCTGTGACAGCGATGAACGAGCCAACACGTGAAATGACAAACACAAGTTAAAGTTATCCTAAAATAAGTGTAGTTGTATGTATATGTTTAGTGCCGAACAAAGCAGTGCCTCCTGATCTCCAGATTAAAGTAGTAAAGCTTATTTTTATAAAAATGTTTGTATGACAATTTCTGCAAGAACATTAAATTATTAATAATTTGAACGGAGTTTCACCTCGTGTTCACTGACCTGACACTAACGGACCCTCACTTCCTGTCAGTGTCCCTCGGGCTGAACTCCGAGCTGCTGCTGCTGCTCACAGACTGAACACCGGCTGGAAACACACGACACGTTTCATCTCACAACAGTTTGTTGATCTTCAGCTCGGCTGACCGGAACAGGAAACGCTGCTCTTCTTCTTCTACGGTTCATCTGTGTCACTCTAACAGGAGATAAACACTGCGCCCCCTGCTGGTCCGGAGCCAGAGTCCGTGACGTGTCAGGAAATTAAAGACACTTTATTGTAGAGTACAAATGACGTCACGTGTTTGTCTCAAATATTGAATTTAACTCGTCAGAAGATAACTGTCAGTCATGACTCGTTAATAACTCCAACACTGTTTCCTGTAGATGTAAAGATACTCATGGATCTGGAATCGATCAGATCGTATGTGTGCTTGTTTTAATTGATCAGTAATCTGCTCTGGTGTCAGATTAGAGACCGGAAGCGGGTTAATGCTGCGGAGCTGTCAGGTGAGAACCTGCAGCAGCAGATGAGTCAACGCAGGATGAGAGAAACGACGCTCAGCTGCATGTTCACTGTATAGATTCAGCTGCAGTCACATATGTATTGATTGTATAGAGACATCATGTGTCTGCAGGGTGAGACACTGATCCAGGATCAGTCCTCGACTCAACTGACCTGTGTGGACAGCTCCACATCTACAACATCCACAGTAATTATATGATTAGGATTACTTTCAGTCTGAGAAGGAACGTGATCAAATGGATCATTTTAGTTTGTGTAGGTGATTTTTCTCTCAAGTTTCTTCATGATCAACATTTTGGTTTTATTTGAGCCTTTTTGTCTTTAAAAGAGATATTTTTAAAAAAGTATTTTGAATCTAAGTAAAATCTAAGTACATTATCCAGGTGTATTTACAGGTTCAAATAAAACTAACTAACCACATCTCACATGTACGAACACACACAGAGGCAGAATCACACACGGTGAATAATGTTCATGTAGCCACAGAACTGAGGCAGGTTTCAAAGAAGGATGAGACAACCTGTTCAGGTAGATCAGGTGATCAGTAGAGTCTGGTCAGTGGAACAAAAGCTGCAAGAGAATAAGGTGCATTTTTATTTACAGAGATAATAATTTAGAGCGTAATAAATGATGACGTTGTGAAGTCTGATGGCAGCAGGTTGAATGAGTGTTGCTGAAGCTGCTCTTTAACTTGTCCACAGTGGAGGCTGAGAGACTTTGTTCATGATCACCAGCAGTTTCACCAGCATCCTGTCCTCCACCTCCTCCACCTCCTCCACCACCTCCACCACCAAGTAAAGCCGGATCAGACCCTTCTTGTAGACTGCCTCCATGTTTGTGGAGAGGGCGGGGCTTGTTCCTCCTGAAGTGCACCACCATCTCTCTTGTCTTCAACACGTTCAGCTGCAGGTGGTTCTGCCCACACCACTTTCACCACTGAACTCATCCTGTGTGATCAGTCTGTGTGTGATCAATCTGTATGTGATCAGTCTGTGTGTGATCAATCTGTGTGTGATCAGTCTGTGTGTGATCAGTCTGTGTGTGATCAATCTGTATGTGATCAATCTGTGTGTGATCAGTCTGTATGTGATCAATCTGTGTGTGATCAATCTGTGTGTGATCAGTCTGTGTGTGATCAATCTGTGTGTGATCAGTCTGTGTGTGATCAATCTGTGTGTGATCAGTCTGTGTGTGATCAGTCTGTGTGTGATCAGTCTGTGTGTGATCAATCTGTGTGTGATCAGTCTGTATGTGATCAGTCTGTGTGTGATCAATGTGTGTGATCAGTCTGTGTGTGATCAATCTGTGTGATCAGTCTGTGTGTGATCAATCTGTATGTGATCAATCTGTGTGTGATCAGTCTGTGTGTGATCAATCTGTGTGTGATCAATCTGTGTGTGATCAGTCTGTGTGTGATCAATCTGTGTGTGATCAGTCTGTATGTGATCAGTCTGTGTGTGATCAATCTGTGTGTGATCAGTCTGTGTGTGATCAATCTGTGTGTGATCAGTCTGTGTGTGATCAGTCTGTGTGTGATCAGTCTGTGTGTGATCAATCTGTGTGTGATCAGTCTGTGTGTGATCAGTCTGTGTGTGATCAATCTGTGTGTGATCAGTCTGTATGTGATCAGTCTGTATGTGATCAATCTGTGTGCGATCAATCTGTGTGTGATCAGTAGAGTGCAGCCTGGCAGCAGCAGGTGTATCAGAGAGAAGTCTGTAATCCTTTAAGAGGATCAGGTCTGAGTCCAGGGGGAAGGGACTCAGATCCACTAACTGTCTGCAGGAGCACAACATGGACGTCTGTTGTCTTCAAACTCTCAACATGTGTCACTTTAAAATATGCTCACATTAAAACGTCTTCATGGACCGAGAGACGACGGCAGACGGAGGCTCAGAGCGACCAGAGGACTCGTTTCATACAAACTGAATCTGAAGACAGCTGACAGACTGGACGAGACGAGGAGACGAGGTGAGAGACAGGAGGAGACGAGGAGAGAGACAGGAGGAGAGAGACAGGAGGAGAGGAGGAGACGAGGAGAGGAGAGGAGGAGAGAGACAGGAGGAGAGGAGGAGAGAGACAGGAGGAGACGAGGAGAGGGACTGGAGGAGAGGAGGAGAGAGACAGGAGGAGAGGAGGAGAGGAAGAAGAGGAGAGAGGGAGAGGAGGAGGAGGAGAGGAGGAGAGGAGGAGAGAGAGAGGAGGAGAGGAGGAGAGAGACAGGAGGAGAGGAGGAGACGAGGTGAGAGACAGGAGGAGACGAGGAGAGGAGGTGAGAGACAGGAGGAGAGGAGGAGAGAGAGAGGAGGAGACGAGGAGAGAGAGAGGGGGAGAGAGAGGAAGGAGGGAGAGGGAGAGGAGGAGAGAGAGAGAGGGAGAGGAGGAGAGGAGGTGAGGGGGAGAGAGAGAGAGGGAGAGGAGGAGACGAGGAGAGGAGGTGAGAGACAGGAGGAGACGAGGAGAGAGACTGGAGGAGAGGAGGAGAGGAGGTGAGAGAC
>OMLP01023264.1:8822-26303 GCA_900302685.1 Spondyliosoma cantharus | reverse complement strand
CTGCAGCCGCCTCCTCCTCCGCCTCTTCTTCCTCCCCTGCTCCCCAGCCCCCAGCAGCCAGCGGTCACCATGGCGACAGAGAAGGTGAAGGACCCCGTGGGCTCGATGGGCTTCCTGGAGGCAGCCGTGAAGATAAGCCATACTTCTCCTGACATCCCCACTGATGTGCAGCTGTCCATGAGGGAGCACTTCCTGCGCCGCACGCAACGCATGCAGAGGCAAACCACTGAGCCGACTTCCTCGACCCGGTTAGTCACATACATGTGCATGTGCAACCGATGCCAGACAAGACTGTGCCGTGTGGTTATTCATGTGAAAACATGCTCGAGGGTACATACAAGCATGCATGTGTGCGCACATGAGCAGAGTTTAAGACACAGAGGGTCCTTTAATATAAGAAAAAAGTCAGAAAAAGCAGCTATTTTGTGTATTTTCAGAGAGCAGGCAGCTAATAGCCTTATTATATCTCTAATGAAAGCAGGAATTTTCAATCTGAGCACTTTGGTATCTACGAAAGTTAATTATAGTAAATACTGTAGATCGTGTTGCTCGCTGCCTTCGAGGCAGCTCATTGCAGGTCATTATGGTAAGGCTAATTATATGTGATGGCTTCTTCATGAGAATTAATGGAACAGAGTGGAGAAAAAAACACTGCCGTGCCAGTGTAAGCAGAGTTGCACATTTTCGGCATGTTAGTGTTGAGTATCAGTCTGTTTATTATGCAGCTACCCTTTAAAAAGCACACGTCTCTCTGTCCTTGGATTAAAGCAGCAACGATTTGCATTAAGGGTCCTGACACAGCAAACCATCAGTCACTCCTGGGTCTTCGCTTGGTCCTCGTTGGGCTGTCACTGTGCTTTTTGTTGTTGTTGTTTCATTAATTCAGTGCAGTTTTTATGTTGACTTTACTTTTATTTTTCAGATGCACCTTTTATTGTATTGTCCCGTTCCTCAGGTAAAGGAAAAAAGCAAAAGAAAGCAAAACTGAAATGCAGAGATGTTGACTCAAGTCACCATTTTGATGACTTGCAACTTGACTTGACAGAAAATGAATGACTTGAGACTCGACTTGGACTCATGACTTGACTTGAGACACGATGAGTTTTGAATTAAAAGAGAATAACTTAAAATGTAATCCTTTGTCATCATTTTTGAATAGGTTAGATAAATCCTGTCTTGACCTGCCTAAAAAAAAATGACATGGGATTAACTTGAGACTTGGACTCGAGGACTTGAGTCACATGACTGCTCAAAGGGGAATTCCAATATTCTTAAACCTGAGCACTATATTCACATGTTTTGGTGTGTAAATCAGTCATACTTGCCAAAAAGTTTTGGGATCCGTCCCCTAGAATGCCTCAGCTGGCAGCTGAGATACATCTGCAATATTCTCCTTGGGGGCAACTGTGTAGCAGAAGTGTTTTTGTCACTGACAGGCTGAGGTTGTTATTCTGGTGTCTGAACTACTGAAAAGATTCCCTGCAAAGATGAACCTTTATGTTAAATAATAAGATCCTATTCGTAACCAGATACACAAGTCTCGGTCAAGCAGAAGTTTTTCTCTGAAAAACAGTTTGATAGTATGACATAATATAACTTTGGTTATGTTTAGGCACAAAACCTACTTGGTTAGGGTAAAGAAAAGATTACACCTTGGTTTCAAATAAAGTAAGTTTTGTGAGTGACGTAACAGATATGTGACATTATTATTATAATACATAAATCAAACACAAATCACTCTTGACTCTTGGCCACAAATGAGACATGAGCCCCAGTCGCCAGAGGGAAAGTCTTGGAATGACCCACCCACGCTCTGACTTTCAGCTTCTTGCTCTTTATAATACTGTTCTAGAGGGGATGTCTCAAGAAGGGATGCTGAGGGATGCCCAGGCTGTATTTGACGGGTTGGAAAGTGATGCTCAAAACTCCTCTCTCCAACTCTCTTGACTCACGTTTCCATCGCCAACTTCCTGAGAAGACTTTTTCCTTGAAGACTTGCATTTCTGGGTAGAAAAAGGATCTTATTATTTAACAAAAAGGTCTAAAACAACCTGAGCCTGTGGCAAAAACAAGCACTTTGAGTGGACGTAACTTTGACAGTTGCAGTTGCCCCAAAGGATTACAGAGCAGCTGTGTCACGGCTGCCAGCTGACGTGATCCACCTGACCGATTCCAAACATTAGGTAGGGTATGAATCATTAACACACCGAAGCATGTAAATATACAGCCCTGGTTTAAATATACTGTAATCCCCCTTTAACTGTTGCAAATTAGACCTAATTCATAATTAATTGGCATTCCAGGCAGTGACAGTGGCATGAGAATAGTAGGGTAATTGTTCTCATGCATTTTTAAAAGACAATATACAAACAAGCCGCAGGCAATGAGCTATTTCCTCCCACAGGAGAACCAGCTACTCATTGGCTGTTGTCTTTGATCAGTCTTTAACAGAAGATGTGAGGTTACACGAGGTGACACAATCAGTCACCCTTTGTCAGCGCTAGTTGTTTGAGGTCAGCTTGGTGCGTCTTTGAATGTGCGAAGTCAAAACCACCTGCAGCTTCCCCTGCACGTCGTCGCCACGGCGCTTTAACACGAGCCATTCTCCGTCACTCTCTCTTTCTGTCTTCTCGTCTGTTCTGTCCCTGCAGGCACAACTCATTCAAAAGACACCTGCCCAGGCAGATGCAGGTGAGCAGTCTAGACCTGGGAAACGATTATATGCCGGACAAAGAGGAGACGTCCACCAGCATCGGCCGCATCCAGCCAGAGCTCTACCAACAGAAGACGCTTGAATCAGAGGACTCATCCAAGAACGGCAGCAGCAAAAACTGTGGCTCCATTAACTTCTCGCTCAAGTATGACTACGAAAACGAATGCCTCATAGTCAACATCCTCAAGGCAGTAGACCTACCCGCCAAGGACTTATGCGGCACATCTGACCCGTACGTGAAGATCTACCTGCTGCCCGACCGCAAGAAGTTCCAGACTCGCGTCCACCGGAAGACGCTCAACCCCACATTCAGCGAGAGCTTCCAGTTTCCTGTGCCTTACGACGAGCTGGCGGTCAGGAAGCTCCACATGAGCGTCTTTGACTTTGACCGGTTTTCTCGACATGACATGATCGGGGAGGTGGTGCTGGAAAACTTGTTCGAGACGTCGGACCTCTCCAGGGAGACGAACATATGGAGGGAAATCCAATACGCCACCAGTGTAAGAATCCATTGGCTTTTTCTCTTAAACAGTATGCATTACAATCTATACATCTGAGTCACGTTTGCATCCAGGGTCAAAGCTCCCGACACTGAGGTTGAGTTCCTCTGGACATTTACTAGAAATCTGGGGGGAGGTTTTAACTGGCTAGACCAACTTAATAATTGGTTTTCGTTTGACAGGAAGTTGATCAACGTTGTGCCTACGAGCCGATGGATTTCTGGTATGTCAGATGTTTTGTTCAGGCCTCTTAGGTCCAAGCTCACGAGAGCCGTTAAAAGACGGTAGTTGTTGAGGAAGCAATTGTTTGAATAAACTTCATTGTAGATGTCAAGTATTTGTAGGTTCTGGTCCTGCTAAAAGGCAAATTGAAAAGGTGCAGTGTAAGTTAAAGGTCCTATTTGTAAAAAAGAACTGTCTCATTCCCAACTCGTCATAAACTGACGCTTTGGGATGGCGACCGACCCATCCTACAATCCCAAAACACCAATTTTTGACGAGATGGGAAACCCACAGTCTCATTACTGTATTTGATGAGACTCAAAAATCTACTTTTCTTACAAATAGGTCCTTTAAAACAACATGCAAGATTGATAAAAATTCAAACAACGTCCGCCCAGCTGTAGCAACAGATAATATCCATCGTAAAATGAATGAACTATCACCAGTCTGATTGATATTCCCTGGAGTGCACAATTAAAAATCCTTATTTAGGAAAGTAGCTCAAGAGCGAGATAACTGTTTTTGCAAACGAGCACTTCAGATGGGTTTTTTACATTCGTGGCAGCTCAACGACGAGTGCAAGCAGCACTCTGACAGGTATTTTTCTGACCTTGAAATTCGCTTTGTACTCTGTGGGTTGTTCTGGTAGTCAGTGCACAAAGCACATTTTGGGTACTTTAGTGGAAACTGGGCCTTCGACACTGTTTTCAAAATAGACATCTTAGACGGTTTCTGGCGCAATGTCACACGAGAGTCCAGGCACGTATCTGCAGAGGCCTTCCCAAGAGGTGTCCATCAAAGACGACTTTGTGTTTTTTGAAGTTTTGTGTCGAGGCGATCAGCTCAACAAAGTCATCACCGCGAAGCAGCAACACATTAGGACTGAGTAAGTGAGGTTCCACGAGTACACCCACGACCAGCTGGCCAACAGAGCGAAGGAAAGTGACACTTTTGGATCAGCTGTTTTCAGAGCGACGATGTCGCTAATGTGACAAGCCGAGACCCTCTGATCTACGCTCAACTTCAACCAGCCCGTTTGCGCTTTGCACTGCTGCACATCAAGGGGGTGAAGGTACACAGAAGCCACAGTTCGATACACACCAGGGATTTGGGGGTCACGGTTTGGTACAAGATCGTTACAACAGATAAAAAGGCAACAAAGGCAATGTAAGTTACAGTTTGGTCCACCTCGCCCCCCTCCGAGATAGGCGGTGCAGTCTGGACAGTTAGCAAACACTCTCGCATGGATCATATTTCTATGCAGAGCTGAAAAAACAAATGCAAATGTGACATAAGTGCCAACTGACTTTGTGCCGAGTGTTGCTAAAATAGTCCCCAAATAACATTTTCACTACTTTTAGGCCCCAAAAAAAAAATCGATGACGGATTCAGTTTTCCCCCCATCTGAAGTTTCCTCCTGACAGAGTGGAGAGACGGCAACATTCGAGCATCTTTATTCAGCTTTCAAGAAAATATAATCCAACAGCGATTTCGATAATAAAACATTAAAAATCCAAACAATCATAAAAGATTTAGAGCCTTCTAAGTGTCTGATTTCGGGAAGGAGTGTGTCGAGGGAGTTCAACTCCCAGCTGTGGCCCAGTAATGTGAATCAAATGACTTGGAGATATATCAACCAGTGCAATATGATGAATCAGATTCATATTCTACAAAAAAACAAAACATAATTGTCACTTATGAGAATACATTAAGGGATGAGTCAACGACTCCAACATAAAAGAGAAACACTTCTGACTCATGCAGTCATGTTTCTTCGGGTTTCGTTACCTGCTGATGTTGTCGGGGGGGGGTCGTGTTCAGGGACTAAGTGTTCCTTGTCTCTGGCACCGTGTCCAGAGACCCGAGAGCCCTCACCACTTCATCACATCCGCAGAGCCCTTACCTCCGACAGTTTTACCCCCTCCAGTTGTTGAACTTGAGCTTCTACGAGGGGTCGTTCAATAATCCCAACGTTATTGCTTAGGAGGCAGAACAGCGGCGTGGCCTATCCTTGGCACGCAAACTTTATTGAACCGCCAAATGATTTTATGACAAAATCCCTTGCTCACATTAAATCCTCGATTGGCAACATAAAGGATGCACAGATGGCGAGGCCGGGTGGAAACAAAAGCACAAAACATGAAGTGATGCGTAATGCAAGTCTTGGGTGAGATTAAGACGTCGCTTCGAAGGACTCTGCGAAGTTTAATGGGAGGAAAAATATTGAGCAGAGGGAGGGAGGGAGCTTTACTTAGTTCATAGATCAAGGAGAGCTATTCATCAATACCGCCAACTTACACAGGCATAACTAAGATAAAGAGTGCGGAGGTGAGTTATTGATTTCAGACCATTTCTCTTGTGTGTTCCATCCGACTTAACTATTTTTGGATGGTTCGTACGTGCTGATCAGTGGCATGTATGGAGGAGAATGTTTATCATGTGGAAGTGACTAAAACCCAAGAGGCAGCCGCAGTGTCTTTATGATCGCACAGAGACCCTTCGCTACAGTTGCAGCCGCTTCAAAAAACGACCTTGGAAAAGCAAATTTTTTTGTGCAAAACGGAGCAGGGCTGCACGCGTAACCGGCCATCATTATGTGGAGACAAAGCGGACACTCAAGCTGAAAAGTTTAAAATATTTCCACTTCTAACAGCTACTTAAAAAAAAACAACAGTCAGGTGTTTAATCGGCAGGTAGCAGCAAACAGACACCTGCTGCTAGAGCTAAACCCTCATGTCAGCAAGTTAGCATTGATTAGCATGCTAACATTTGCAAATTGGCACATGTACCGTATAGAAGTGGCGAACTCGGAATGTTTGAGGGGCACCAGCGTGCAGAAAGCTCACTTTATCGTGTTTTAGTTCGAAGAGAGTAGTTTCCCAGCATGAGGGGACAGGAGTGATGTTCTGCAGAGGTGGATTTCATCGCTCGACGTCGAGATTCAGTTCCCATCGGTCAGTTCGGCAGGAAGAATCGTTCATGTCATTCGTTCGTTCAGTCGCGTTAACTACCGGTACAACGCCGTTTAGCGGTGAATCGTGTCATGCGCAGTTCTCAGCTCCTCGTTCTCAAACGATCTTGCCAACGGTCAACATAACACTGTGGTTCAAGGCAAACACATCGCTGCAACTTCATGATTATGTGCGCTTTTAGACAACACAACAGTGGATAATGATCATATCATATCGTACGCTCGCTCACTAAGCCAAGGGTGACTGATTGACCGGCTGAACGATGAGCTACGAACGAAATGAAATGGGTTTTTTTTTCGTGGAAACGGTTGCTATGCTTTCCTGTTTCTCATTGGCTAAAATTCGACGACAGCGTCCGCGACTCAGCATACGATTGGCTAGCTCTCAGTCCTCCTCACTGACTCGTCTGTGAGAACGAACGAACGAGAGGGAAGTGAAACGTGGAATCAGGTCAGTTTGTTGGCGTTAAAGAGTCGTTCCTTCGAACTGATTTGTTCACAAACGAGCCGATCAATAATGTTCTGTCGGGTAGACCTGTTATCGATTCAGCTTTTCCCGAATATCGGTGTCTGTAATTTGCAATATGACTGAAAAATCACAGATGCAGATGATAAAAAAAAACAAATAAAACAAACTCATTTAAAATGTGCAACTTTGGCTCCTCTCACGCAATAGTCCACTCACAACACTATATGATTAGTAACACGTCACAATTGTAAACACTGAGTAATCAGAATCTTCAAAGTAACTTGTAATTAAATGTATTAACGAGAGGAAGTGTAAAGCAGCAGAAAATCAAAAAAATACAAGGAAAGTACCTGTAAATTGTCCTTTCATCACTGGTTGGTCGAAAATCTGCGACACAAAGATTTACATTTTTACCGCAACACATTTGTTTTTAGTCTCCTTGATTGCTAATAATCAATATCAGCCCTTAGAAAGC
This sequence comes from Spondyliosoma cantharus, assembly GCA_900302685.1. Taxonomy (NCBI): domain Eukaryota; kingdom Metazoa; phylum Chordata; class Actinopteri; order Spariformes; family Sparidae; genus Spondyliosoma; species Spondyliosoma cantharus. The sequence continues at coordinate 18,953 of OMLP01023264.1, read as the reverse complement.
AATATCAGTTGCCCCCTACTGTTCATGTATTAAAAGTTTAAATCTGTTGGAGCAGTCGCAGCTGCTACATATGATTACATCTGCACGGATCCATTTATAAAAACGTGCAAGTATGTGATGACTCTGGAAAGTTATCGCGTCTGGTTCAGACTGCGATGAAAACCATCCGTCAGACAGATCATTACCATCTTCAGTGTGTCTTTGACCGGCGTTGAGAATCCTTTGTGACTCATCCCTCACTCTGCACTCTCAGTATGAGCTCTTACCGTCAGACCGGAGCTCAGAGGTGCAAATTGGATCAGTTTAAGAAGTCCTTTGTGCCTTTATCAGTTGGAATTTTAAACAGGAGCCGACAATAAGCAGAGGTTACAGCGGCTGTGCTGCGGCACAGAACCACCGACTGATTGAAACCTCGGCGTGTATTTTTGCGTCATATATCGTGTGTTTCTTGTATTTATGTGCAATTTTTTAATGTCGTCCTGCACAGAACAGTTCTAGCTTTGTAGAGGCCAAGTCAAGTTAGCTTAAAATTACGAAATAGCCTTCAACAAAATGTATAGTTTTGGATAAAAGTTAAATCCTCACCTGATGATAATAACATGAGGTGAGATCACCAAATATAGAACAGTTCATCCTGAGGGGGACGAAACAATCCGTCCAATGTCGACTTCGTGCCTCAGGAGGAAATCTCAACGGATCACCAGAGTTATTTGGATACATCATCATCTTGGAATCATGAATCCCTCTACAAGATTTCATAGATATCAATAAACTGCTCATTATGCAAGATAATCCCGTCTGACCTCACGACCGATCAGCCAGACTGACGTCGCCGTCCCCGCAGTGTCGCTGCCAGCGCGGCTGAAACGCGATTAATGCCGCGCAGATGATACTGACTGGCACGGAAACGGCTTGTGTTCCTACAAGGACAATCAAAGTGTCACTTCATGCTTTTACAACACTTGACATTTCTGCCGTGCCCTCACATTATGGCTGAACCTTCACACCCTTCAGAGAGAAATCCCTCACTTCCGCAGCGGAGTAAAGCCGGAGCACAGCTGCATGTGTGAAGAGACGCTAAGACTGCAGCACTCAGACGGACGTGTGGAGATTTGCCAATCAGCGGGGTTCTCACCGAGCTCATTCAGAGAGATTAGGGGTCTGTGCGACCTTAATACTGTTTGTAGGGTTGGGCTAAGAACTCGCATGAGGACTTTCGCTCCACTCGAGACTACTAGCTCAGTCGGGGCTCAAACGCGACCGTTTCTACACACAAGAAGCCGATTATTTGCAAAGTTTTGTCTCATAGGTAATTTAGATTACATGAAACCTTCTCACACGAGGGATCGCTCTCTCTCTAGGAAAAAAACAAAAACTGTCTGCTCGACTCGTTCACTTGTTGATTACGTGGGTAATTGTGCTACATTACGTTGGAAGTTATTGAGCTGTAAATCTGATGTTTCTAATTTACTCACGGCGATCATCTGGAACATGATCAGAAGGCAACGCAATAAAAACCTGCGGTGAGAATAATGAAATTTTTTTCCGTTTTGGCAGTTTTATCGGAGAGTTGGTCGGAAGGTCGGCCGTGATTTTCAGAATTGAACCAGATCGTTTTCAAGGAGAAACTTTTAAGTTAATAACAGGAAGGCCTTGAAGCGAAGGCCAGTTTCTGTTGTTGTTTCCTCTTCTCATTGATTAGCTCTGTGCTTTCATATTTTCTTTTATGACAACTTTATGATTTCGTCATCAAGAAATGTTACTGAAATGATATATTATTCACGTCCCACGTCTTCATGTCGGTGCATTAATCATTAAGCTACAGCCAGTAGGTGATTTAAGGGTTTACACCATCCCCCTTGTTAGCAAAATGACCAAAATGCAGTGTCAGAGTTATCCCCCCCCCCAGAGATCACTAATAGGCAGACTACTGCCCGGGTCTGGACAAATAACAGATCAATTATTGGGAATTATCACATTTTCAAAGAGCATTTCTATTTGAATCGCTGCAGCTTTTCTAGTCTTTACAACATTAGCTCCCCAGGAAACTCACAGACCAATTACAAGCAGTAATCAGCCAATCTGCTTCAATTACATCCAGTGTTGCATTAATATTTTAGAGTTAATTTCCTCCCGTATAAAGTCAAATGTTAGTCAGAAAGTGGTTGAAATACTAATGTTAGCTTTCATCTAATAGGGGCGTAACGCATTATCAAATACGTTGTTTTTACCTTCAAATATTGTCTTTTCAGTTTGTTCTCAACCAGGAAGTGGGAAAAAAATTCTAACCAACTATATACAGATTCCCTACTTTTATAAGACGACTGGCCTATTAGCGACTCAGCTAACACCACAAAGGAACGCTGGCAAAACAGTGAGTTTAAAGAGATGTTTGTCACTTTAATAAAACCATTAATAGAATAATTCATGTAAAATGTTCTTCAGTTTTCAGGTCTGATCAGGCTTTTAGAGATGCCGGCGTACTCATGCTAGCTGTTCCCCCCTGGTTTCACTCTCTATGCTAAGCTAAGCTAATCGCCTCCTGGCTGTAGCGCCGTAAACAAACACGGGAGGGGTGTCGATGCTCTCGGCTGAATCTCTGTAAGAAAAGCACATATTCTTAATAAAACAAAGTGGTTGTTCAGCCTTTTTTTAATTTTTTTTTTATTTTTATTGTCGACAATACAAACAAACAAACATTAAACATTTCTCTCACAATACGCCTGCATTCCTCCTGTGCCTGATTAGAAAAACAATGCAGCAGTTACCAAACAACAGGCTCATAAAGCAGAACTTGTTCACCCCCCAAAAAAATGCAAATTGAGAAGCTGCATTATTTTACATCATATTAGTTATTTCACACAGCTTTATGTCTAATCTGCGCTCCAATTATCGAGCTCATTCGTCCCAGTTGTTAGAATCTGATTGTGTTTCTTGTGGGAAACGTAAACTTCGCCATGTTTTGCAGTTTGATGATTGAGGAGGATAACCGGCGACACGGTGGCACATGAAACATAGTGTTTCTGCTCTTCTGCTCTGTCTGCTTCACCGACTTTGCACTCGAGCAGTTACACAGCTCGGACTATAAATAAAATAATATATCATCGATCGCACATGTGGACCTGGAGGACACATGCGCTCCGGATCAAAGGGGAGCAGCGTTGAATGTTGAATGTGAATCTGAAACATGGATTTGTTTTGTTTTGTCTCGTGTGGTCCAACAGGAGAGCGTCGACCTCGGGGAGATCATGTTTTCGCTATGCTACCTGCCCACCGCGGGCAGACTCACACTTACTGTCATCAAGTGCAGGAACCTCAAGGCCATGGACATCACTGGATACTCAGGTGTGTGTGTGTGTGTGTGTGTGTGTGTGTGTTTGTGTGATTCACTTACAGCTGCAGTGGCTCAGAGTGAACGATCCCCGCATGAATATCCAACTGTACGCGCGCGAGATAGAGCGAACAAACAGCGGAGAGCCGTCTCTACAGCTGCGCTCTGTTTATTTCAGCAGTTCTTAATATTCAACACTTGCGATATTAAGACATTGTCAGCAAATAGTTGCAGGCGGTCTCCAATCCCATGTCCCCCCCCCTCTAATACTGACATCACTTGTGAAAATGTGACATTTCATTGTGCATTAAATGCCAGGGTTCAGGTGTAATTCCGAGTGGATGTGGCATTTTTGTTTTCCTCCCCGTGTTTAATGACATTTTAATCCCCGGAATTTGTTTTTTTTTAGGGGGCTTTAGCTGTCTGACATTATTTCAATCTCGGTCGTCATAAGTCTCGGCAGCTTTCAAATTTCGCCTTCAGGCGTATTAGGGGGCTGCAAAGCAAGCAACTCTTGTGTTTGTTGTTTATAGATTTAGGGCAGCTTACGTCTGACAGAAGCGGAGCATAATGGATCATACGAGGCGATTTACCGCTGAGGGATGAAGATTGAAATCGGCATTCATCAGGAAGCCCTCCTCGTCACGCTATCCGCGGCCTCCCGTCTTCTTTGTTGACACAAGGCGTTGACTCATCTACTTTTATGCACTATTACCGTAGCCGGGTCCTCCAGGGTGGCTTCCATGCTTAAGTAGAAATCAGACACACGCACACACACACTGGTTGATGAAATGAGCCTCTATCTTCACAGACATCTTTTGAAGATGTTAAGGCAAACATTGTAAAAAAGCTCTGCTCTCTTTGAATAATCCCCGAAAGCCTCTTCACGCTAATTATCGCGCCGCCGTTTCCAAAAAAAAACAAAAAAACACGAGGATTTTTGAATTATCTGCAGTTCCTGTTTGTAACTGTCCCTCCTTTCCCTCTGTTCAGATCCCTACGTCAAAGTGTCGCTCATATGCGACGGGAGACGTTTGAAAAAGAAGAAGACGAGCATAAAGAAGAACACTCTGAACCCCACCTACAACGAGGCCATCATCTTCGACATCCCCCCGGACAGCATGGACCACGTCAGCCTGCACATCTCCGTCATGGACTACGACTTGTACGTACAAAACTCGAGTCCTTCGGGCCAACAGATACCAGAATTGACTCGTGTTCTGTATTTTTTAAACCTTTAAAATTTGGCATAGTCGCGGATTCTGGACTTTTCAGCGAAGTAGAAAGAGGATATGTCATGTTTGTTTGGACAAACCGCATCAGACATGAATTATTGCTGAAACGCTGAGTGTATTTATACATCTGGAGGAGATGTGATTATTCCTCAGCGTAGTGCACGAGCGTACCTTTATAGTTACAGTATGCGAAGCTATAACAGGAACGAGGAAAAAGTGGACGCAGTGCAGCTGACAGAATGAGAACAGGCGTGTTAAAGGTCAGACTGTGAGTGGTGTTTTTTCTTTTTTTTTCTTCTTTTTTCACCGTGTAGTATAAAAAGAGCAGAGACCAGTTTGAAACCCAGCCTCCTGCGTCTCATTGACTGGCTGCTCTATGATGGCTGGGATTAAATGAGGTTGTGCTAATAACCCCAGCGAGCGTGCCAAAGAAAAAAAAAAACACTCTGCTTTCATCAAGATCTCCTTTGATAGCCGTCCAGAGATGAGTCAATTCTGGTGTCACCGAGACAATCAGCTGCGGACCCGCTGCACAAAATCGACAGGACAACCGGATTCTGATTCGTGTCTCCTTTCATTACGAGATGCCCTTCTTGCAATTATAAACAAGTATTTGATGCATGAGATGTCCTGTCAGTTGTTAAGTCAGATGTATTTATACAGTACGTGTGCGTGTGTGTCCCCACAGGGTAGGTCATAATGAGATCATTGGTGTGATGAGGCTCGGATGCCACGCTGAGGGACTTGGCAGGGACCACTGGAACGAGATGCTGGCGTACCCGCGCAAGCCCATTGCACACTGGCACCCCCTGCTGGAGTCCAAGAAGTCTGAGAAGGAGGTAGGTTTGGTGCCGGAGACTTTTATAAAGGAGTATTCCGCGCGTGATCGTCATCTAGGCCGAGTTAACAGAGGGGTTGAACAGGGTGAGAGACATGGCAGGAGGTTCAGGGGTTAAAACAACTGGTAAATTCAAATAATATTTAAAGGGCCGGTACGAGGATTTAGTCGCAGCGAGCAGTGTGGTTCCAGATTGAAACCAACTAGATACCCCTCACCTCACCCTCCCATTCCAAGTGTGTAGGAGAACTCAAACAATGGCCAGTATTTTGTTTGTCTCTTCTGAGCCACTGTAGAAACATTGGCAGACTCCGCAGAGGAGGAGCATCTCCCTCTGTTGATGTATAAAAGGCTGATTTTCAGTTTTTAATATATATCGACAGAGGGAGAGGCTAAGTAAGTAATTTCAAACTTTTACTCTTACTGAGGATGTCGATATCTGATGTCCATCAAGAATAAGCATCCATAAATCTGCTCCGAAATCAAAGGAAGAAGATGCTCTTCATGAATACAGAACTTGCTTTAAAAACATTGCGTTTTTTAAGTTGTCTTCAGTATCGAAATAATCCAGTGACAGCTGTCTGTACATAAATGGGCACACTGCAAACAGGAGCTGCTAATAGTTAATTCGGCATACTTTAATGGGGAACATTTTCCAAAATTTGAACAAATATTGGCTAAAAATGCAGCTCCAGTGTGGCGAAAATTGACTGAATCTTAATTGACTGAATCTATAGCAACATACTTCCTGTTTACATCCCCAAGGCATTGTGGGAATGACTTACAATGTCCTGAAAACCAGTCTTGTATTTTATTCTGTCATTTATTTATCTGAAACACATTATAATTTGATAATGTTTAAAAAAAAACAACTTCTCTGTTAACTTATTCATTCTTTCGTTATGTTTAGGGGGCCCAGACTTTTTCTGTTGTTGTTTTTATTATTTCAATAATTTAAAGACCCAAGACAGAAATTCTTGTCTTGTCTCTGTTTTTGATTTGATTCTATGCGGGTATCTGTATTATTTATCGGGTCTATGCTCCTTGTATGAGTGCCCCAGTGTTATTTTCCTTCGCCATCACCAAGCTAAAAAAAAGAAAAAAATGGTTACTCGTATTCCCGTAGTACCGACAGTCTCCTCCACACAGATATTCGCCCTGTGCTCAAACTGACCAGAGAGTGATGGTGCTATTTAAAAAATAAATAAATCCAAAAAAAAAAACCAACATATGTGTTATGAATCACTTCCTTGTGTCTGTGTGTCCTGCAGTGGAAGGCGAGGACAGCCAGCTTTGACAGCCAAGGCTCCTGCCCCTCACCCCGGCCCCCTGCGAGTCCCTGAGCAGAGCCACCTGTGACCCAGCAGCCCAGAAGGGGGTTTCCTCCCTCCTGCTGATCCACTTCCCGTCTGTCTGATTGAGGAGAAACACAACCCCACTGTCTCTCCCTCTCTTTCTCCCTCCATGCCTCTCTCTCTGTCCCTCCCTCCCTCAAGTCTAGTCCCAGAGCACTCCCAAGAACTGATCTAGGACCACCGTCAGTCAGTTAGTTGCGTGAAGCGCGGTCTTTTCGGGTTAAAGTTTTAGGGGGTCACTGATTTGAAAACGTGGGTGTTGCGATGACCGAGCCCTCAGAAGAGACCGGCTGAACGTCCAGCCCCGCAGACTTTTAACACTGAGCTGTCCGAGCCGAGGTGAAACGGAGCTCGGCGTCCTCACGGGAGACTTTCCGACCGTCGAGGATTCAGCTTTGTGCTGCGGAGACTCTTTGATGGGGGAAAAAAAAAACTCAGCCGGATTTTAGATCCCTGAGAGCAGCGGTTTCAGTTTCACAAAAAGAGAAGCCGAGGACACGGCCGGGGGGTAGAAAAAGAGACGATCTGAAGCAATTTTCAAAAACTCTACAGCGCTCTCATTGAATTTCACAGTGGCGTATTAGCATAAAACGATACTGAACTGTTAGATGTAAAAACTCCTCCATTAGTCGTTATTGTTTGTGAATAGCAGAAAACTGAAATTCGTTTCAAACGTCCAGCTGAGCTCGCTGTACTTCCAGTTTCATCAAACACCGCGAGCAAATTATCTGAGAGGTCGGATCCAAAATATTCTCAATTAGGAGATTTTGCAGCTTTGGTGTGTTTTAACGAGCAGCGAGATTTTATGTGCAAAACTGGATTGTTGGTGTTCAGAAGAGCAAATTGGCTTCTTTCTTTTTTTTTTTTAATTTCCAAAACAAGAAGTAGAAGGTTAAACAACCTGACAAAGGCACAAGCAGAGTCACAATTCCCAAAATAGACATTTTGACAGAAACAAAGGCGCTCTGGAGGTTTCTGTAAACAGGTGAAGCACACTTTACACACCCTTACCTCCTTCTCTGTGTGATGTTTGCTTTCTGAACGATGTCACCCTATTTTCTTCCAAATGGAAAAACTCACTCAAGCGCTCACGTCTTTTCCTTCAGACTCACTTGTTCGAGAGCACTTCTTCTTCTTCTTCTTCTTCTTCTTCGTCTCCTCTCGTTCTTTTTTCCGAACAGGTCTTTTTTGGTGGATGTGTATAGTTTCATGTAAAAGCCGTCTGCCAGTTGCTGTATGTATGTTTCATTTCTCCAGATAAGATATAATGATAGGTATAGATAAAAAAAAAACTAAAAAAAAACATTTTGAATATATGTAGCCTTGTTGTTGGTGATGACAGAGAAAAACTCTGAACAAAGGTGAACATATTCGTCTTTTTGAACTTAGAAACATGAAACTTTTCTTGATGTTTATCCGGTCATATCTCATGCTGTTGTACAGGGATAGCGTGTGTTTGGATTCGCCATCCAGATGTTTGATCTGCAACATGTGGCCAACGGATTATCTCCGAAGACGTTGGATGAGATTGAGAAAAACACTGCATATAAGTTTACGTCGGTACGAGTCCTTCATGGGGTCCCTGCATATTGTTTGTTCTCATTTACAATAACTTGTTTTTTTTGTCAGATAGAAAATGCACAAAATTTCCAGTTAAGGCCGAGATTACGGTCCTGTAACTGTTCAGGTGAACAACAGTAATGTATCTATAGCTAAATAAATTTTAAACATGAGGTTCCATTTAGCTTTGTGGTGAGAAAAATGTGTAATAATAATTTGGTTTCTGTTTTTTTGTTTTGTTTTGCTGTAATAGATAGTTTCCAAGGATTTACATGTGCGCACACAGAGGTAGTACACTGGGAACCTACGAGGTGATCAGCTATTGTCTGATGACTATTAAGCCTCTGCACAGGCCCAACAGCCAATGTTTCCGGGCTTCATGGTGTAGCCAGCGCCGATCCGTATATAAGACATCCAGACCAAGACAACTCTTTGTGTGCCAGTCATGGTTGAGAGTCCGATAAAGAACGTAAAACGCAAGAAAATATCCGGAGCTATAGGTCCAATTTGTAAGAATGTTTCAGTCTCATTCTCAACTCATCAAACACTGGCGCCTTGGGATTGTAGGTCGGGTTGGCTGCCGGCCCAAAGGCAGTATTTGTTGACCTTCGTGAGAAAACTCTTAATTTATCTGCATATGAAAGCAGCGGCCCAACTCATATGAAAAACAAACATACAGGTCGATTAAATGCGTCTCGACGCGTGTCTTGAGCGACCACTTCTCAGCTCTATATGCAAATATAGGTCCAGACCTACATCATGAGAACAAATGGGCACAATGTTTTTTACACAAAGAAAAAATATCTTCACGTATAACATTTGCCGAATGAACAAGTACGGACACATAGTTAAGAATGTGTAGACACAGAGTTTATAAAGTGTCATCTAATACAACAAATTTCAAAATTGAGCGTTTTTCAAAGGGAGTCTGGTGACTTTCTCCACTCCGCTAGTAACAGACTTTTACAGCGATGCCGGGCCAGATTTACCTAACTCGAACCCTGCTAACTCATGTAGTTGGGTCACTGAAGTTACAGAAGAAACAGTGATTTTTAACACAAAACACAATGTTTTCCTAAACCTAACCAAGTAGTTTTTTACCTGCTCAAAGCTCACGAACCTGCGAGCGATCCTGTTCATCTGTCACCGGTGCGCTGCAACAGCAATGGTGGTGTTGTTTCGGGAACGGTGATAAATATTGTTTCAGGAGTCGCTAGCAATCGACCTATACCTTGCACACAATGTCTGCGTTCATATGCAGATTGAAGAGCAGTTCTTTACTCTGTCGCACAATGCACAAACCCCAAAATTGACGGGTCGACAATGTTCCCTCGAAGCGAAACCTGAAGAACCTGAAGCTTTCAGCTCGAAGTGCATAATTATCTGTCAGCATGCAGCGTTCTGTTCAGAGCACTGGACTTTAACGGGTGGAGGACAGACTTGCACATAAACTGGCAAACGGGAAACGCTTGTTTCTAGATCACAGTTGCCTGGCAGGTTTTATTATATACATTTTTATCCACTGGAATTGATTAATGGAGATAAACAGCTGGAGGCTCTGATTCCCCTAAATTACACGAGGAGAGAGCGTCAGTCGAATGATATATAACCACGTAGAAAAATGCAATGGAAATATGGAATTTATGTGTTTATTTCATACATTTATTTAAGGAATTTTACAGTCTCGTCATCACAGATCTGATGCTTCACGCACGTCATGATTTATTTGCTGAATTTGTTTTGATTCCACTTTTTTTTTGTGTTTTTTTTTAAAGACCATTTCTCATCACCTGCGAGAGCTAGCTTCGTGTT
>OMLP01023261.1:0-16475 GCA_900302685.1 Spondyliosoma cantharus | reverse complement strand
AACCCCAATGTGTTGGTGCACACACGTAGCACTGCTACTGTTGTACGATTTATTCAAAGTTGTTGTTCGAGAAGTTTCCTTTCTCTCTCTGTGTTTTTGGTTGGGTCCAAAAAATGACAAGGCCTGCTCTCACACACATACACACATACACACACACACACACACACACGGTCCATATACCCATCCCAGTTTAGCACACAAACATAGGTGCATTTGGATGGTTGATGACTTGCATGGAGGTTGGAGGACCTAGACTCAGGGAAGATTCAGGGTATAGCATGATTTAATTTACCTGCAACATAATAAAACATGAATTATTTCCTTTCTTATAATATTTTTTTATTTCATTCACTGGTATTAATTAATTAATTTGTAAATTAAATATCCAATAACCTTCTTCGGGTAGATGATTCGCCCCAGTGCTCCAAAGCGTTACCTGAAGTGACGCTGACCTTTCAGTTTCATTTATTTCAATATTTTGGAAATATAACTAAAGTAGCCTGAGAACCAACTAAATTTTCTCTGGCAGATGGGTCTAGTCGCCCTCTCATTCAGATGTATTTCCATCTGCTCTGGTTGCATGGGGCCAGTCACAACCATTAATCTAAAATGAGGCAGGACTGATGTGAAGACAGACAGCGTTGCGTTAACTGGGCTGATTTGAAAAAAAGTCACAAATCACATGTTTCGCTGCTCTGATTAGTTGTAGGTCTATCCAATATTATCCAGTCTGCAGGTCCGCCCGGGCTCCAGAGACTCAGATCAAACTGTCAAACTTGGCAGTGCTGATCAAATATGAGTCATGATTCTTTTACTGTGTTGCCTGTTACAGTCTCAATCAATCAATATTTATTTGTATTGCACCAGTTCACGACCAAAGTTATCTCATGACACTTTCCAATTGGAGCAGGTCCCAATATTTCCCCCAAGAGTGAGCACTTGGCGACAGTGGTGAGAAAAAACTGCCTTCTAACAGTCAGAAACCTCAAGCAGAACCGAACTAAATGGTGGGCAGCCATCTGCCTCGAAGGATTGGGACCGGTTTGGTTGGTTATCATCTGTACTTTTACAACTGTTTAGCTGTTGTAGACTTTTAGACTTTAGATTTTTATTTATCCCACATGGGGGAAATTCACTTGTCACAGTAGCAGGTAGACAGACATACAGACATACAATAAGTACAAGACTTAAACATACTAAAACAGATTTAGATAAGAGAGAAAAGATAAAATATAGAAAGGACTATACTTTATGTGCATTATATACAGGAGGCAAAAATGTGCATTATATTTACTCTGACACTTTATATTTAAATAAAGTGTCAGAGTATTGCCTTGTTGAAGGTTGGATGCATAAATAAATTGTTTGTGCCCAGGCTGCATTTTTTTCCCCGTGCTTGCAATCAGACCAAAAATACCTCAACTTGCATGCGTCATTCAAAGCTATGTCACACCTATCGCTTCTCTGATTGGTTGTAGGTCCATCCAATTGCAGTCGACATTTTGGTCTGTATAGTGCCCGTTGGGAGATAAAGATGACTTGACAGGGACCAGACTAACACCCATTTGCAAATGTATTTCAAACACATTATTAGCTCTGTGCAGCTTATACAGCTCAAGCTAATATTTGGAACAATTTGGTTTTGCAAGTACACATTAATCCTGTGAAGACGTTTGACATCATATCAGTTTTTGTCAGTTTCTAAACGTCATGTATTTTATACTGTATCTATTTAATCCTAAAATACATTATACTTTATGCTATATTTTTTTATAGGCTACTTCACAAAGGCTTTCCTTGTGTGTTCCTGGTGTTCACTGTTGTTCTACAGTAGATGAAGTGGTCTGAGCTTGTAAAGGACATCATTCAGACAAACCTGATGCGGAGAACAGACTAAGAGGGCCTCCCTCACTCATACCTTTCACCACCTCTGCTCTCCATCATCTCAACCTGCTGGTGAGATACAGCCTGACCCTCCCACCACTCACAGGGTTATCCAAGCAGATTCCTCTCGCATGACCGTACACCCTGTAAACACACGCGCACACACACACACACACACACTAAGACACACACGGCCTCTCTTTTTCGTTGACTCACGTACACATATACCAAACACACAGCCTATATTTGCAGCCGACGAGTGCAGATGGTCATGAGGCACAGACGGGCACGTGCGCTTGTTCACTCATGCAAGACAAACTCAAACACAACCCAAATAAAAAAAAAGCTGTGTATCACACATTGACTAAGAGTGGATGGTGAGCCTTGGGGTGCACATTAATGTAAGCCGTCACTTCAGAGCACGACCTATGGCAGGACGCGTGACTCAAACATGCTAAATTTAGTTATATAACAGTCGGGCAAAAAAACTCACCAGCATGCCAGCCAACACTAAAGGGATGCCTGCCGGGCAGCGATGCACAATGAAGGGGAAAGAACAGTGGGGAGAAGATAAAAGATAAAAGGAGAGAAGGAGGAGGAGGAGCGAGCAGGGGAAGTGATGAAAGAGGTAAATGGAGGGGAAGAAGAAAGGAAAGAAGGTGAGGAAGGAGATGAGGAGGAGGAGCTGAAGCCGCTTGTTTCTTCACGGGTGAAAACATACTTACGCACTACTTCTCGCACACAAACTAAGGTAGATTTATTAATGTGCACTGTAAGTGCCTTTGGTGTGAATAATAAAATGAATGATGGCTGAATTCTATTTGGCTGATCTAGTTTCAGGGCCCCGGCACTGTGCATGACAGCTCATCAGCCAGGTTTAAATCTAAATGGAGAGCAAATTCTAACCTCACACTTACTTCAAGTTGATGAAACATTTTATGCTACTTAAACTAAAAAAAAACTTGCAAGGTTCCATTGAGAAATTCTTTAAGACGTGGCAACACTTAATTGATCATGTCATGGTTTATTGCTGGTCCATAAATATCCTCTGAACTCTCCGCTGTAATAACTAGGTATGTAGGATGTCAGTAATTACCATGTGAAGCAACTCTGTTGATTAACATTTATACTGTTTAATTACGGTACCTGTTTCTATGTAGTTTGCATTGCTGGATTTATGTGTCTGTGGATGAAAATTCAATAATGTTTTCAAAATATTCTATATATTTTACTCTATGTTGGTTTGTCTGTTTCCGTCCACATGTCTCCAGTGCTCCTGATTTGTTACTGGTGTTTTTTTTGTTTTTCCTCAGTTTTGTACTTTTCTTCCAATCCCTTGCCTGTCTTCTGTTACTTGCTTTTTGGATTTTGGACTTTGGATTTTTGGATTTCAAATTGAAGCTCACTTTTTGTTTTCATGTGTCACCACCATGTTTCTACAGTAGCCCAGAACGGACAAACCAAGCAGTGTGTGTTGAGCCTTTCACATTTTTCCCCACTGTAGGGGAGGGTAAAACAGGGGGACCACTAGATGTCTGTGAATCCTACACACTGGACTTTTAAGTCATTTGCTTCATGTGCATCAGTCTTTTTTTCACTTTCTTTGGTGTTTTCTTCCCCTTTTAATATCAACATGGCCTACTGTACAGCTGTGAGGTCTGAATGCAACGGCTCTGTTGCTACACCGTAAATCCATAAAAAAAACAAACACATATCTGGGTGAGAGTATACAGACACGCAGCTATCAAAACACAGCAAACCATTGTAATTCACACTGGGATGGAAACACATAACCATATGTGACACACTTACAGGCATCCTCTACTGCACACACACACTTCACACTCTATTCCCTCAAGTCCCCAATAAAACTCCTTTTCTCCAAACACAACAGCGGAGGCTCAAGAATCTCATGTGCAAACAGGACATGGTGGAGAACGAAAAAAGAGAAAACAGTGTGATGTGGTGCTGCTAGCCACAGTCTGATGACCTCACCAGAGTGCTACGCGGCACTCGTCTTCCCCCTGCCTCGTCTCCATCATCCCCACACACATGCACAGAGAGTGAGACAGAGAGAGAAAGGGGAGCTGTCCTCCTCATTTGCGTCTGCCGCTCCTCCAGCCTACACATCCAACCTGGGGCATGTACAGGGACGACACAACCCTTCACATCACTCATCTACACAAGCCAAATTTAAAAACCCTGCTCTCATGCAAACCGTGAGGAAATGCAGTTTTTGTATACACACAGAGCTCCCAGCGCTTGAGTCAAAACGATTTCACTTGAGTGTTGTTATACTGAAGTAGGAATACACCAAATAACGGGAAACCCATCTTCTAAATAACACAGTTTTTCTACGATGACAGCTATCGGTAACATTTTTTTACGACAAGGATTCCTCTTTAAAACAAGGTACCTTCCAGAATAAGCCCAGAAGTTGAGACTGTAAGAGAGTAAGTAGACATCATTACAGCCATCTGGGAACAAGAGGATCTGATCCTATCTCTATTTTCCAGTCGGACTTCCCAGCCTTCTCCTGATGGTAGCCACACCGCCACGCAAATGATTCCCACTGAATCTGGGAGTGCAGGGGAGAGACATGGACAGGGGAGCCTGTCTGCCGCTGTAGCGTAAACTCATGACATGTTTTCTTTACTACAGTGCATCAAATGTGATAAATGAATGTCTCTTCATAGTTTGATACTATATTCCCTATCTGTTGTGCTTGATCTCAGTTCAAACCTTAAATGGTTTGCTGCTGTCTTGGAAAAATAAAAGGCTTCAATCTCAAGGGACTTTCTGGTTAAATGAAGGTTACATAAAATGTTTAAAACTATGTTCAAAACAATGCATGTCAGGTGAAAATGAAAGCCATATCGCTCAGTCTGCTTTCCATTCTCTTCTGTGGTTTTTCCATGCAGATTCAGAACTGCTGACCTGCTGGGCGAAGTGAACAAAGTGAGCCTGGTATCAATAAAAGGTATGAGTGATGGTCTGAGAATTGTAAACACAATTTGTATGCAACTTGTGAATCCTTGTCTGGAAATTCCTGTTTTGCTGTATACTCATTGGGCATCTATGGTTCTCCATAACGACTGGAAAGTTTTACAAAGTGATGATAAAATGAAGAAAAATCATCTAGTACCAATATATATTTAACCAATACAACTAGAAAAGCTACAGCCATTTCATATCAGGGTTAAGCTAAAGTGTGTATAATTAGAATTCCCTTTATGCCGCATACCAAGGCAGTATGGTCAGACATGTTGTAGATAAGTTACCAAAATCAGAATGAGCAATGAACAGGAAACAAAAGGAAGAGCCATGCTTGCAGTGAGACTTTCTTAAGAACAGCTGTGCTGTTAAGCTAAATGTTAACTAGTGATGGGAATCAAGAACTGCAATCATTGAAAAAAAAAAAAAAGAAAGAAAAACCCATTCCATATTGTCTGATCCATCAGAATTGTATACCTCCCTCCAAGCGCATCAATTCCTTTAATCAGCGCATGATTTGTTTTGAAACTTGCCACAAGAAGGAGTCATGGCAGAGAGGAAGAGACGGGCAGCAATTTCTGAGCAACATGGCCTTAAAATCCACGAATGCCAGGATGATTGCACAAAGACTGTGGCTACAGCTAGCTCTCAGGCTACAGCCAGCTCGGAAAAAAAAACGGGACGGGAATCGATGAAGGAACGGGACTGATAAGCAGAATTGATAATGTACATTGGTATCAATCAAATCTTCCCATCCCTTATATTAATGTTAGCGATGACAATGCTAACATGCTGCTGTTCCCCCTGTCCTATGTTCCCCGCTTTGTATGGGACCGAGGAACCCTAACCCTAACCCTTCAAAAAATGGGGAACATAGGATCCGGGGAACATAGGGATGACCCTGTAGGTTTAATGTTGGCCATGTTTGCTGTCTTAGTTTAGCACTTTAGCATGCTAACATTTGCTTGCCAGACAAAAAAAGTCAGGGGAACACGAACGTCAGTGGTCTTTGTCCTCAGGTGACACAGAATATCAGGGCTCCCAGCACTGGTTGCACTGGTGTGACACATCTTTTTTCATTTAGGTAAACCCGCACATAATATAGACCTGTGCCAAAATCTTGGCAATCTGTCCAGCAGACATTTTAGTGGTGGACCGATCGACTGACATCACCATCCCTTTTACCCTGGGAACAAATACAATAAAATCTGAAATGATGCAGGACTTAAATGTCCTCCAGTGCTATGAATAATCCACAGAAAACTGGAAAAAAACAACAACACAGAAACACTGGCCTCTGTAAATACTAACAACCTATCACCCATTCTCAACCACTGAAGACGTTTCACAGCTCATAAAACCGGTAGTCAAAACAAAGTGCAGAGCTCATGGCCCAAGTCATTACTGATGCTGAGTCAGCAACTGGCACGACTTCCAGTCAGCGCTGACATGCACTCGACCAATCCACTGCAAGAACCAGAAGAACTCATGACGACAACCAGTATGTGACCCCGTTACTCATGAACACACACACACACACACACACGGTCCAGGTCACAGAAAGCCTCCTCCCTTTTTAACATACACGTATAACTCATGCAGGCTCCTCTCTTCCAGTTCCCCGACAATTTAAATCCCACTTTCGGGTCATTTGGACTGTCAGAGGCTGTAAAAGTGCTAGTAGTGCAGTCTGTTTGTCCCAGCCAGGCTGTGGTATCATTGCTGGCTATTTCCTCCTCACCATAAGGTAATCATTAGATGTGAAAGGAGGGAGCTGGCGGCAGGCTACATAAAACGGGATATCCTCAAAGTTCCAGATCCCGCGCAGTAAAGAAGGGGTCTGTTGTAGCGATTGATAAGTATGTGGATACTGCAAATCGAGTAGAAGCCACTCTGGAAGTCTCATCTTTCAGCACCTTTCATCCATCCCTGCAGGATTTTTTTTTGAAGAACTCCCTTTTTGTGGTTTCGAGTGGCACTGAAGCAAAAATAAAAAACACCCTGAAATGTTGGCTTCACAAATCCATATGAAATGAGTTAAGCTGGAACAATAACAGTCTGTCAGCAGCGCTTAGTGTTCGCTACAGTGTGTAATATACCTTATTGTGCTTTGTGCTATTACAACCCACACTGCTTAACTTGTACATTAGGTAATTGAGTGTAGGGGAGCTTAGATGGAGCATGGATGAGAGGAGCAACGCTATGTGATTTGGCTGATTATCATAAGGCGAAGAGCTGAGCCGCATCAGCTCGAGGCCCGCTGCTTTCACCTCCATGTCGGCAAATTAGCCCGAACTGATGGAGGGATGACGCTGGAGGAAGGGAGGACGAGAAGAGAGTTCCTGTGGTTCCCTGTGGCTTCAGACCTCTGTAATCAGCATGCCAAGCTCCTGATGTCTAAATCCACAAGTCGGACCCAGACAGCACACATACTCTATGCACACATACATATACACAGACACACACAGAGCGAGCTCCTGATACGTGAGCTCTGCAGAGATCTCTGGTCTCTGGTCAAATGCAGGATAACTGAGTCTGATTATGTATCTATGCAGCGCAACACTGAGCCATTGTGTTTAATTCATTAGTATCTGAGCTTTCTGATTTCCCAATTAGATCACTGAGATTAAAAAGAGAAAAAATGTTTTGGTAGGCCTGGAATGAGGCTGGATTTTTTTCTGATGTTGATGTTGATATTTTAGATGAAAAACTTCAGATAAACTTTTTAATAACTACACAACATTAATACTTTTGAGAAGGCTCATACATCAGGATGTCAACATATATCAACAATATGTTATGCCAGACTAGTGGCGCCTACCTAAACTTCATTTGTAGAGCTGCAACAGTCAGAAAAAAGGACAGAAGATCAGCAATTGTTTTGATTAATTAATTAATTAATTAATCATTTTAATGATTTTTCACAGGAAAATGCAAAATGCTCTCATATTCACACTTCTTAAATGTGTTGTTGCTTTGCCTTTTTAAAAAAAAAATATTATCATAAAAGTTATTGTATTTGGATTTTTTGTTAGATAAATGAGACATTTAGTCTTTAGGAAACTGTGATGGGTCTGTTCAGTGTTTGACAATGTGCTCTGTTTGCACTTGCAATTTGCGCATGGTGAATTCAACACATCACTCTTGTCCATTCTTGCTCAGGAAGTAGAGCAGTCGTCCACCAACCAGAGGTTCGATTTCTGCCACGGTGTATGAATGTGTGTGTGAACTCTGACTCGCATTGTAAAGGGCTTTGAGTGGTCGCTAAGAGTCGAAGAGCTATATATAAATACAGTTCATTTACCATCGAATATCCCCCACACGTTGTCATGTCTCATTTCTGCTTTCGCTCTATTAAAGATTCATGCAGGAAAGGTGTTTGTGACATTTTGGCCAAAACTTGAATATAGATAGACAATTGGAAAAGCTCTTATCTTATTTGTTTGATTGTTGGAAAAAATTCACTAAACTAGTGTCTAGGAATCAAATCTCTGCAAAAGTATGAGTTAGTGCTGAGCAATACAGCCATTTTTAAGCTATATATCAGGATACACAATGTATATCTCAATATTTTGAAATCTCCTCTGAAGCAATAATGTCAGATATCCCTCTTTTTCAGCTTTTAAAAACAGGAAAAGACAACACTATAACAATATCCATAATCTGCATATGTCCCATATCACAATACCGATGATATCAATATATTGGCCAGCTACTGTATAGTACGAGGTGTTACTGTGATAAAATAAGAATGTTCTAAACCCTAACCTTTATACATGCATACACAAACAAAATATATATCGACAGAAAACATATAAATAAAAAAATAAATATTTGTTATTTCTTTTGATCAATCATTTAAATAAAAAATACAAATGCAAATTAACAGTGATGCTCTCATTGTGATCAGCCCGTCATTTAATGACATCTGCTTGTAACATCAGGTGTTTCTTTAATGAACATGCTGCAGATTCATTCACGCCTGACTGGCTGCTCATCATGATGAGCAGCAGTGACATGGCCCCTTTTCATCCTTATGTTATTCACAAGGGGGGGGTTTTGTTAAGCACAAACGTCATCATCCCCCATCTCTATTTATAGCCAAGCTCTGACATAGTGGTGGATGATGTCATACTCTCACTCATATGAATGTGAGAATATACGGGACCATTCAGCAGGGAGAGAGGTCTCCTTCGTCTCCAACGCATGCATTGTTGAGGCATGGGTCAGCATTTCAGAGCCCCAGGTTTAATCAGATAGCAATTAAAACTGTAAAGAGAGAAAAAACTGAGAGATAAAGCCATGAGAGACAGGACAAAATCCATGTGTGACTTCCTGTCGTGGGAGGGAAAGGATTAGGATAATAGCCGAAGGAAAGTTTATCTGAGGGGGGAAAAGTTCAGTCCTTTCGATGAGAGAAACTTTTGTTGAATCATAGATATCTGAAGCAGCCCTCAGGGTAAGACGGTGAGCTTTTGTACTTGGCACTTGTGAAAGAAGACTGATAAAGGTAGTCTAATACTCATGGAGGCTTTTTGAGCGAGAGGTTTTAATGTGATAAGGATTATATGAACCGGAGAGCTTGGCAGCTTGATTCCGAGGTAGTGAATTAAGCAGACGCTCACCGATGAATAGCAGAGTAATAAAGACAGCTTTATCATCACAGGGAGTAGTAGTGAACCTGGTGGCAGGCCGGGCCAATACATGACTCAGACTGAAGGGAATCTAGCTCAGCTGTCACTGAAGGGCCATTGTTGAAGTGGAATAAAGAGCTGTATTGACTCCCCTCATCTGCTGCTCCTCTATGGGACCCACTGGTGTGGTTTAGTGGGAGGAGGGATGACATGATGGATGCTGCAGTTTAAAGAGTCATGTCATTTTGAAGAAACCAGTTAAACCCAGCAGTACTGTAGTCATATGGGCCTGATTTGACACTTCACCAGAGGACTGAGTGACTGCGCTGATCTGTTGACCAGTCTGACATCAGTCTTGTTTTGTAAGTTTTACAGTGAGCAGTGTCCGTAGATTAATATTAATAATCAATTTTCAATAATCAATTATTGGTTTAAGTAATTCAAGTAACATTTTCTTGTCACAGCTTGTCAAATGTGGGATGTTTCTGTCTTTCTCAGTCCCCTCGGGCTCTGGTGACTTCTGGTAAAAATGTTTCACTCCTGTCTTTAGTTGACTATTAAAAAAGCATTTAAAATATGATCAATACATCAATTGCTATGAAAATCATGAAATACAGCCCAACATAGGTTAATTAACTTTTAAACACAGTGAAGAACATTGCTTGATTGTTACCAAGTATTGTGTAACAAAGCATAGTGAGGATATATATTGTTGCAAAGAAATGTGTTATTAATAAACACATTCATCTAATATTGATCCTATCATGGATTGGATTAATCAGATAGTTTGTATGTAATCAGATAGAATTCTTAATGCACATAATACTAAACCTTCAGCAACATGTTTTATCAAACCTGCAATAAGTGATATTTTTATGTATTTTTTGGCCAATCGGAGGGAAGCAAAAATAATTTGTGATCATACCACTGAAATATATCACCTCTCATATGGCTCATATAACAGTCGCTTATCTATACATTTCAGCAGATACAAAGCAACATCATCATCATTTCGAGTTTGTTTCTGGCCACCTAATGGATGCTAGTCTAATATTCCCTATCATTTAGCTCTGTTATCCTGAGGGAAATATCTGTCTCTTTAGCCGCTAAATGAACAGCGGCTAGATGCCAACTGTGTCTGTCTGCTGTTTGGTGCTGAGTGGGTAGTGTACAGTGGGCTTATAGACTTTTTAACCTGCAAACATCTGCCTGCTGCAGCCGAAAGCAATGATATGAGAGCAGTGATGGTAAACCAAAACAGTAAAGTAAAGCTGTGGGTCGATCAATGAGCTGGACCTCACTACAAAGCTCAGAAAGCTACAGAGTCAGATGATAATTCTCTGTAGGTTCATTTCTATGAGTCACTCCTCTCACTTTGTTTTTCATTGTAACTTGATACATGACATTATTACATTAAAAAAATATAAATTATAGCAGATTCAAAGGTCCCATATATAAGTATTTTTCGATTATAAAGCAGGTCTAGGTGCTACAAAAATTATCAAAACGCTCAATCAAAATTCAGAAACTGTTCCTTTAAACGAGTTGTCAGGACTTCTGGAAGGTCACAACTATATAGTCACCAGCCTCAGCCACACCCAAGCAAGGCCTTGAATACAAAGACACCAGCAGGGATGTTGCAGAGGCACATGGTGAATGCCTGCTCAGGCATGTGTGAGCTGACCAGTCAGAGCAGAGTGGGCTTTCTGGGTGAGCCTTAAAGAGAGGAGGAATATAGGAGCTGCAGCAATTGACAGAACAAAGAAAAATTAAAAAATACAATGATGCTTCTGGTAGATACCCAAAACAAAAGTATGAACCTGAAATTGAGCATAATATGGGAACTTCAAGTTTCTGTTACAATTTTCCATGAATGGTTCTTTTGGATAATAGCTTTCTGTAAAATACTGCTATGATGTGATCGTATCATCATGATACAACTTCACTGAAACTCTAATCTAATAATTATCATGCTGAGCATCTTCAAGTCCTAATTGAAAAGTGTGCGTGGATGCAGAGTTATGAAAGTGGCCTAATCTCATTAGAAACATCCCCCAGTCTACTGTGCCATAACCAATTGAGCTAAGTCAAATATTGTAGTGTGTGGGCCAAAGTCTGCACATGTCACCCACTACATCTTATCCAGCAGGCTAAATCCTGGCCATTTGCTTGTAAAAAAGGGAGAGATGAGAATGTATCCCCAAGACATCCGGCATTGTGATAGTCAGTGTACGTTTCATGAAGTCTACTGATCTAACATGACAACTAATCTAATCATAAATAAGTTTGTTCATTTAAAAAAATAAACTCGTACAGCAGTATGTGTACAGCCAAAGTGATCCTCACTGACACCACATCTGTCTGCTCCATCCACACAGGTCAACATCAAGAACGCTTCCGCGAGTTTTCGTCAAACCTTTCTATCAAAGATGAAAAGTCCGACAACTCCACATAACCAGCCCCCAGCAAATGTTCACCACAAAGGAGCCTATTCAGTCTGAGGACAAGCCTGTTCTCAAAAATGACCCAACCATGAGAATACATAGCACAGCTGACTGGGATCTCTCAAGCGTAGGAAGACAGAAAGAAAAAGATGAGGGAGGAGAGGAGAAAAAAAAATGGTGCATTAACTCCACTGGGTCTCCTTGTTCATTCAGGGTCACATTACATGAAACTACAGAACAACATGGGTACATCCAGTTCATTGAGCCCAACAAGCTCCGGGTCTCACCGGACCTCCCTAAATGGGAGCAAACATATTTTTGTTAGTGATCTAAGGGACAACACAAAGCTCCCAGAGCACAATTAAGCATGAGTGACTGGAGACAGCAGATATCTGATGTGCTCTTCCTAAAAACAACCGAAAACATCTGAAAACAGATCTTTGAACTGTGCATGCAGATGGTTTTTGGAAAGAGTTTTTCGCACCGAGGTCCTTGCTCTGCTTTGACCATGTTAGCAGATAAAAGCTGCCCTCGACTGCATGTTTGCACAACTTCAAACATCCACTTTCTTCATCATTATCACACTCTGAGACTGCCCAGTCAAACTAAGTTGACGGATACGCAGGAGAATCGAGACCAAATACGGCTCCCAATCAAAAGCATTGTTATGTTCCGTTAATTGGGTTCCCTCTCAGTTCAGCCATGAAATGCTCCAGCCTCACAGAAAATTTGCCACCTAAAGGTCAAGATGATGCAGCATGGAGAACGCGCTGGAGCCTCTACGAGCTCTGAGCTGAGGAGAAGAGAGTGTGGCCGCCCGGTCATGGTTTGTCTTTGCCTGGAGAGAGATCTGGCTACCAGTCAACACTAATGATCAAAGAGCGTTAAGACCTCAGAGTTAAATCCTCTTCTTCCAATCCTCCTGCACGGTAAATTACATCTGGGCTTTCTTGGTTTTCTAGGAAAAGGGTTAAAAAGCACTTTAACCTGAAACACACCTGAAAACTGTGACCGCTGATGCTGAGTGCCAGCCTCCTCAGCAGACTGACCACGTCCTATGTCACCGATCCACTGCTGGCTAAACACAACCGCAAATAGCTCGAAAGTGTTTGTGTGGCAGTGCTGTGTCAATGCAGGTGCAGCGGTGAGGATCTCCAGAGACAGACACAGACAAGTCAGTGATAAGGCTCCTTAAACTGGCCTCTAAGTTTGACCTTTTCCACATTTCTGTTCCCAAAAAAGGTCAAGCACTGATTCCTTTAGGCTCCGTGCAGACTGCTGCCGTGTTTATGACAGTTGCTATGTACATGACTAATACTGGATTGTCTGACAGGATACGGTTGGATTGAGAAAATCAAACGCAGACTATAGAGATGCATCAATTGACGGGCCACGGACTGGAAAATGGCTGGTTTGATGTTATTTGCACTAAAAAGCCCCATCCAGTTACAGAGCACTTAATTTTCAGATTTAAGTGAGAGTGACATAAAGTGCTATAACTTGGTGCAGTTTTGAAAAGTAAGACGTATTTAATAGTCATTGAACAGAGAATTGTTTGTGTATTTTGTAGATTCTAAAAGAAAAACTGAACTGGCCAAAATCCAACCAATTGTTGGTTGGCTTGTCAACAGGATTACACAAAAATTACTGAATGGATTATCATGAATCCTGGATGGATATCGGGTCTCAGCTCACAAAAGACCCTGTTAACTTTTGACTTTTTGAATTTTTGATAAAGGGACCGATCCAAGATTATTTTTTTCAAACATTTTCGCTAATTTCTTAGGGAATAAAGCAGGCATCTAGATAACAATACTGATATCCTACTAACCCTACTGTTAACACAACTTTGTCCATTTTGTTGGTTATCATTCAAAGACTCCTGAACATGCAACAAACTTCAAATTTGCTTATCAAGATTTGATTTGACTTTTCCCGACTGACTTGATTATATCCAATGTGGATACGAGCTTTGTTTTGTTTGGCATGACAGTGTTAAATATGTGTCTTGTTTTTAAACACAAGTGCAGCAGCATCAGCTTGTGCAACATTTCTGTCTGTTTCATCTGGGGCGCTTGCATTTTTTCTCCCCTGAGTCCATCCTGTGGTCCCAAATGTTGGGAGAAGGGGGGGGGGGGACACACAGATGGGACCGGGGCAAAGTCAGAGAAGTGTTAGCTGACAAACATATGCACATGTATTGTAACACAAAAGCGTGCACACTGACATATCTGGCAAATGTCTAAAATATCCGATAAGACAGACACACACGCAGCACTGTGGGTTCATGAGGAGAGCGCAGCCTGAAGGGGCCAGTGCATCCATACAGAAGGTCAGGCTGAGAAGGACAGATGATCATGCACATCCGACTTTAATAGCCAGGGGACCCGAGGGTGCTCCCCTGGGTGCTGTACACTCAGCCGCAAAGCAAATTGGCCCAAAACAGCCCCTCTCTGACTGAGAAGTGACAGAGTCTGGCAAGTTGGAAAGAAATAGAAAGACTCAAGATGAACAGAAATAAAGTTTATATATGCTTTGTTCAGCAGACATTCATCCAGACTACACAGCCACCAACAGCTTGTGCAGGATTACTCTGACGTGCATGTATTAGTGCTTTATAGATTAAGCCAACGCACTTATTTTAAGTATTTTTCTGCAGAATTTGATCTGACTGAACGTGTTAAATGATACAGCATTTTACCGCCATATGAAGCGTAATCTGGCATACTTAAAAAAAAAAACATATATATATATATATGTACCTGGGTTGGGAGTCTTCTTCATGCTCTGTGTTTCCTGCTGGTCCACTTCTCTCAGTCGTCAGTAAAGAGCAGCACTGTGGGTCCTCAGAGGAAAACCCGGTGATGCCCGTCCAAAAACACGGAGTCGACTTTGTTGACGCTCTCAGTTTGGCCGCACTTGTTCTTGTGCAGCGCGCTCCCGGTGCGTGATGACACCGCGTGACTGCGGGCGGCGCAGATGCAAAAGTGCCGTGTGATCAGCTGATGTGCACTTTAGTGGTACACTGAGATTGTCGGGACCGCACGACCATGTAAAGAGGAATGATGCGAGCGAACAAGGGGGAGAAGGGGGAGGAGGAGGAGATCCTCTGACGCGCCTTTACGCACGGATACACTTTGGAGATGGCACAGCATCTATTCGGTGCCGGGCTCCTCACTCAGGGAAAACATTATTATCATTAAGAACAATTATTATTCAAACGCAATAATCAACTGCTGCGTTGAAATGAAATCGATGCGCTCATCATCAGGAAGAAGACATTTGGTCTGAAACTTTCATGCATGATGTCTTATTTCTTCACACCTGGACTTATTTCTGGAAACAGCACTGGGTGACTGTGTTAAGAGTTCACAAATGTCTGAATCCAAACCTGTTCAATGATTCTTCTAGACACTGCTGCCTGCTGTTCACACCTGACACGTTGAAGCGTGTATGTGGCAGTAAAACGACTGTCCGATGCTGCCCTCTTGTGGTAAAAAAGTGAGACTGATTCACTTACATGGCTTTTACTCCAGAGAAGAAACGAGAACACATTATCAACACAATTAGGACTAACGTTGAGACAATTTTCACTTGTTATAGTAGTAAAAACAAAGGTGGAACTAATTATAATAATGACACGGGACCTGGGAGTGAAGCATCTGATTGCTTCCTTCAGTAGCGTTAAGTGACATTGTGCCTTTTCTGCTCTAACATCACAAAGCCTCTGCTGTTAAAAAGGTTTTTATTACCAAGGACAATACAACTCCTTATTTACTGTCGGCAAAACTCACGTGAATATGCCTTGTGGTTGATTTGATTGGTTTGGGCCAAGCGAAAAAATGTTTTACTTTATTGTATTTCAATATTCACCAGCACGCCCACCCAAATGGCATCCACATTATTGCAGGGGACTTTAATAAGGCAAATCTCAATTTCACCAACATGTAAAATGCCCAACACGAGGGGAAAACACTCTGGATCATGTTTATTCCAACATCAAGCATGCGTACAGAGCTGTACCCCTTCCACATCTGGGCTGGTCAGACCACCTCTCCCTGCTCCTCACCCCAGCATACACCCCTCTCAGTCAACAAAAGCCCACAGAGAGGACCATCACCACCTGGCCCGAGGACACCCTCCCCCGACTGCAGGACTGCTTCGAACACACACAGTGGGATGCCTTTTACCACGAAGACCTGGCAACATTCACAGACGCAGTACTGTCTTACATCAAGTACTGTATTGGGAATGTCACTGTGGAAAAGTGCATCCGGGTGTTCCCAAATCAGAAACCCTAGATGACGAGCCACGCCCGTAGGCTCCTCCTGGCCCGTGACTCAGCCTTCAGGTCAGGGGACAGAGCGTTGTATAGTGGCGCTCACGCCGACCTGAGGAGGGGCATCAGGACTGCCAAAGCAGAATATAAGAGGAGGATAGAGGAACACCTAAACAACCCCAGGCAGGTGTGGCAGGGCATACAGACAATCACCACCTACAAAGGCTGTGCTGTGACACC